>CM051261.1:62588974-62613974 GCA_027921565.1 Artemia sinica | reverse complement strand
ACTTAAGCTCAGGAGATACAAATACCTGTTGAAGTTCAAACTCAAAACGACCAGAAATTACTATTAAAGAATAAATGAAACCCAAAACGAACAGAAATTAAGTAAACAATCATAGCAAAAAACATAGAACAAGTAATAATATAAATGAATAAATTGATCTTAAAGCGAGTAATGCTTAGATTGAATATGAAAATCAAGCTTAAAACGAAAACAAATATTTCGCTATTAAAGTATAAATGAAACTTAAAACGAACAGAAATTAAATAACAATTAATGCGAACAAACATACAATATATATTAATGTAAATGAATAATAAAATCTTAAAACGAGTGAAACTTAAATTGAATATGGAAGTCAAGTTTGAATCGAATAAAAATAACTACAAAAAAGAGTTTGGGTATCGCCTCACTGCAGAAGCCTAAATAGTACAGGAAAATGAGCTCCAAAAAGCGGTCGACCCGAAACAAATTGCAACAGAAATGATTTTTACACCATCTTGTAGAGAAAAAAAACTGGATAATATATCCATTTTCGCATATTCTGAGTCGACGCAAAATAACAGTTTTTTGGCTTTTAATGCTATTTTTTCCGTTATTCGAATAAAAATCGTAATTTTCGTGGACATCGGTTTTTCTTGAACTGAAGTATGATTCTAACCCAAAATAACATGGCGAGACCGAAAACGAAGTCGGATTTAGCGTAAGAAGCACCATACAAAAAGTAACTGTATTTTTTCGACTTTTTTCGCCTAAAAAATACAATTTTCGTTGTAGCCCGATTTTCTTGAATGAAAGTGTGGTTCTAACGTAGAATCACGAGCTGAGACCGAAAATAGAATCAAATAGGTTGTTCACTGAACCAGAAAAAAAAAGTCGTAATCATTAATGAATGATCTACATTTTTTTAGAAAATAATTAGGGAAAGTGAATTACAAACCGAACTGGTTTTCAGTGGTCAGTATCGTAAACCACACTTAAAACACTCTTCGTATACTATTTAGGGTCAACCCATAGTGTCTAATCTTCAAGGTCTATTAAATAGAATCAATCTTATAAAAAATACAAAATAGAGAATCAGATTCCGACTAGTTTCACAACTTCTTCATTTGGAATGGATTAACGACTAAAGTGCTAGGTTCTCTTCATCATTGTTGCTGTCGATTTTTGGGGAGTTGGAACACATTGTTCCCTTGCAGGATCTGCATATCGAAGTACAAACTAAGCCGTTTTTAAAGCAGCTACACCTCGCTGAACTACACTGTACATGACAGGAGCACTTCACGATCTTTAGGAGCATACGCGGGGCTGGTGGGAGGTCAGTTGTTAATGGGTAGAAGAAGTCATCTTTATTCTTCCATCCCCATTCCTCGGCTTTCAGTTCCGGATCAAGCTCCCCGGTCCATACCTGAACTTGATAAAAAACTCTAGCTATGAAACTTGGCTGCATCAGAAGTTGGTGGCCGATGTTCTGGGTGAACAAAAGAGTTTGCCGTTGTCACTTTCTTTTCAAAAACTTCTCTGCGGAGTTTGTTCAAGTTCCCTTCTTTCGACGAACCGTATATGATCAGCAGGGCTTCTTCACCAGCGGTCTTGATTTCCTCCTTCGAAGCGGACTTTTGCATGAACACTGCAGCTGATGTTCGGAAATCATTGTCCTCTATCGGCCTCTTCAGTACAAGACCTTTTCCCACACCGTGGATTCGCGAAGTAGAGTCACAGCCTAACAGGGCGTGAGCAAAAAGGATCAGATGACAAGTATCTTGTCCCAGCTTCTCTTTCAGGGTGTTTATGCCCCATATTCGGGGAGCTTTATTCGACTTTGGCTCAGGTGCGAAGAATAGTTTCTTGCTTGACAAGTCACAGTGGTAGCATAAGAGAACCAATAGATCGGTATCGTCCCCAACTACGGAAGCGTCGTGATACCGTGAAGAGGCAACAGCAGCTTCCACAATCGGGACATCTGCGTCACCTGATGCCTGGGAGACAGAGACACCCTTTGCAGGGAGATGATCAGCCAAAGCGCAGATAAACCTGGCTTTGTTTTTCTTGCAAGATAAGAACTCTTCTCTCTTCACCTTGAGCTACATATCTGCTGTGAAGAAGATCTCACGGCCAACTGTACGACTCCTCTGCGAGTGAGCCATATCTTTTATGGAAGCCCCACCATCGTAGCCGTCGAAAACGATAGTGGCAGAAGGGTACTTTCCTGTCACGTAAGTTGCATAATGGTCTAGAATCTCCAGGCATCTTTTATTTTTTGTCCATGGTATCCTGTGCATCAGAGCTCCTCCATCCAGGATATATCGAGTGCCTTCGGGGAGGGGAAATGAATGCTTCTCAAGGTTTCACGCCTGGGCTATGGCCTTCGCAAGTTCTGGTTTGTTCGCAGTCCGGAGCATGCAGGAGCTGTCAAAAAGTGACGCTGGGTAGGAACACAGTTCGTGTTGAAAGTACTCAGTTTCCGTAAGATTGATCCTTTTCGCGATCATGATGAACCTCTGAAAAAGAAGAGTCGGGTCTAGTCGTTTGCAGTCTCCGCTTGGACTTTGCTGGTGGTCATCTGGATTGCCTGTTGTTTTCGTCGAAACACAAAGTCAGAGACCAGCTGTCCAGACATGACGTCAATGACTTTTAGGCCAACATCTTTGGCAGACGGATAGGCAGTTAGACCATTTGCTATGCTTCTTAACTGAACATCTCCCTCAAATGGTGAACCCCTTTCCAGAAACCCGATAATCGTCTGCGTATCTTTGCAGTCTCTCAGTTGCATCGGCTCTGACATCTCCTTGTGCTCATCGCTTGTAACGTACAGAATTTGTGAGATACGTTCCATCAGAAGGTTTACTGTAGAGCAGACTGGTCGCGACAAAACCCATAAGGACCTCTGAGCCTCTGTCATGCCGCTGCCGTTGGTAAGGCCACCAGAGGTTTTAAGAGAGCGCATAAGCTCCTGTCCAATGACAAGATCTGTGGAGAGTCCAGCCCAGAATCTATCAGAACGTCTTACTACATGCATGCCACTCTGGAAAGCCTGGTAGACTGTAGGATGGGTATCTTGGAGCTTGTCCATTCGCTGGAGGTAAAGATGGCATGATTTCGTATAGTAGTTGTGTCCTGCAGCCGCCAGGTAAGGTAACATGTCTGAGGTAGACTTCAAATGGAGCTCCCATGACCCAGTTCGTTCTCCTTTTACGAAGTTTCGTAGAATCGCAACCATGTCCAAATGCTGGAACCAAAGCTTTGATGTTCGACACTGGAGCAGTTCTTTTCTCTTGCTGCTGATGAATCCCTGTATTTTTTCTAAGGAAGGATTGCCTTCTGCAACCTCAGCAACTACTTCGTTATTCATTTTCAGCAGTAAAGTACAATAATTTATCCTTTAAACTTTTAAAGTATTCAGTTCCGAACCACCATTATAAAAACCGACTTCTTACCTGCGCTAATCATTCATCAGAACACTAGCAGATTCACCGGAAAGTATTATTTGACTGTTAGATGGCGGAATTTCGAATAAATTTTTTTCTCGGGGTAGATGGCGAATTTAAATAAAGGTTATGACTGTCACTGACCGGAACTAGTTTTCTACTTGACTTTCTGGCATTACTTGAGGTCTTCGTCTAATTGATTTCTCTTGGGAATAAACTTTGAAATCTTTAAAACACTGAGTGATGAATGTGACGATTTTCATTTGCATTACGTAGCCTTCGAAGTGTCTTATACTAGTGCCTAGTTCAGGTATTTTTACGAACAACCGATCATTTGTTGAATAACAAGTGCCGATTGATTGTCTTTACAAAAATTACCGCAACGCATATTGATGGTAGTGAAACTTTTTTGTTTTGCACCAGACACCCAATCTGACTTCATTTTCTGTCTCAGCTTGTCATTCTGCATCAGAATCTTACTTCATTTCAAGAAAAAGGGTCGGATACTAAAATTATATTTTTTTTCCCGAAAACGTAAACAAAATCGCATTAAAGCCAAAAAAACGGTTATTTTGCGTCGACTCAGAATATGCGAAAATGGATATGTTGTTCAGTTTTTTTTCTCTACAAGATGATATAAGAATCATTTCTGTTGCAATTTGTTTCGGGTCAAATCTCCATTTGCCTGTACTAAAAACCTACTGCGTCATTGGCACTTTACTGAAAACAATTCTTTCATTAATTAAGATTTTAGGGAAAAAATATCCGCATATGTATATTAAATTGACAATGCACATTCTTTTTTTCAGTAAACTCATTTGAATTTTTTTTCAGTAAAGTACAAATTATATTCTGGCTTTTAGAATGCAAGGAGTTTTGAACCCTACTCATATTAATTCATGCTCGTTTTGAGTTTGACTCTAATATTTATTTTAATATCTGTTCGTTTTGGGTTTCATTTATTTATTGATACTGATTTGGGATAGTTGTATGCTTGGTAGATTATATGATAGTCCGGACGCCAGGTGTTGAAAGTGTGAATCATACCACGACAGAATGGGGCTGCTAAGAGAATTAGCCTAACCTCCACCCCCTAAATTGACCATGCGGATTCAAAAATACCAATGGCACTTGCTTGCGAGCAGTGGAACACTCCGAAACTTGACATTTTATTATATTTTGGTGTTTCATGCAAGAAAATGCATGTTCCACAAAGTTTGAGGTGCAATTTTCCGCTCAAATAGAAATGCCTAGAAGCCATAGAATGTTTTCATAACAAACCAACGCTATTAGTTAGAAAAAATGGCAGAGTTAAAAAAATGGCAAAACTATATGAGTCTTGAACAGTCTTGGAAAGTATAAACAAAATCAAATTGAATATTAGATATATAATGATATTAATTGTTGAAAGATCCATCAGTTCAAGATTTTTTTTTTTCACTGTAATTTTATGTTCATTTTCAATGCTGTAAGAACTGGAAAATAATAAATTTGTAATATACGAGTAATTCATTTTCAGTGAAGCACCAATGACGCAGAAGGCTTTAGGTTTTTACAGTTAAAGAAGGGGGCAGTATCCAAATTTTGTTTCTAGTGAAAATATATTTGTCTTGACTAATCTTGAAAAGAACTAATAAGTTAAACTGAATATTTGATGCATAATGATATTAATTGCTAAAAGAGCATCAGTTCAAAATTTTACTGTAATTTTAATATTTATTTTCAATATTAAGTTCAAAAGAAAACATTTGTAATATAATTCGTTTTCAGTAAAGCGCCAATGACGCAGTAGGTTTTAGGCTTCTGCAATGAGGCGATACCCAAACTCTTGTTTGTAGTTATTTTTATTCGATTCAAACTTGATTTGCATATTCAATTTAAGTTTTACTCGTTTTAAGATTTATTTATTCATTTATTTTAATATATATTGTAGGTTTGTTCACATTGATTGTTATTTAATTTCTGTTCGTTTTAAGTTTCATTTATACTTTAATAGCAAAATATTTGTTTTGTTTTAAGCTTGATTTTCATATTCAATCTAAGCATTACTCGCTTTAAGATCTATTTATTCATTTATATTATTACTTGTTGTATGTTTTTTGCTATGATTGTTTACTTAATTTCTGTTCGTTTTGGGTTTCATTTATTCTTTAACAGTAATTTCTGGTCGTTTTGAGTTTGAATTTTAACAGGTATTTGTATCTCCTGAGCTTAAGTTTAAAATGGCCTTTACTTTTCTTTGAAAAACTTATTTTTCGGACAGTTTTTTTTAATTAATTTTTGTTCGTTTTTGATCGCAAAAAGTTTCAAGTTTTTATGGCGTGGGGGGGGGGGTGCTTACTGTCCGATTATTCTTGACTTTAAAAAACGGATCTAGAACTTACAATTTAAATCGAATGAGGCTTTTTTCAAAGTCTATACGATTACCTCTTTGATAAAAACCTTATATATGAACAATAGACAGCTTGCATAACTTGTGGACAGCGATTTACAACAATGAATGGATTGAAAAAATAGCTCCAATAAGGGGGCTTACACCATTTCACTTGCTGACCCAAAGGGATCACGACTGTTTGGAATTGACCTTAATAGGATTTTGTGTGCCAAAGCAATTTTACATCTATCTCAGAGTATGTATTTTAACCTTATAATTGGATAATTGTAATAGATTTCCTATGGGTTCTTCCCATACAAAACCCCTTCCCATAAGTTAGAAACCTCCTTTAATAAGTTATGCCCCAGGGCAAAACTTACAACGCCTACCCCCGGGCCCTGCTGGGCTGTGTCGACACCGGAGTTTTTGTTTTCAGAACTTTGAACTATTTTTAACAAAATCTCAAAATTTTCACCTGATGCATTTAGGGCGTGGAGGAGAGGGGGGGGGGCTAGTCACCCTCCAATCTCTTTTGACTCTTAAAAAGTAAACAAGAACTTTCAATTTTCAGTCAAATGAGACCTCTCTAAAGTTTATACAAGCATTCCTTCCATAAGAAACAATGGGAAGGATTTGGAGAATCCTTAAATTACAACTCTCGCCCTGAGGGCTGTGGGGAAGTTGTCATCCTCAAAGACCTAATTACTAGAACTTAAAACTACGTTTAATAAAATGGCTGTCTCAAAATTTTGATTGGATGTGTTTGGGGAAAGGTGGGCGTGAGAGGGGGGTTAGTTGCCCTCAAATCACTTTCGACTATTAAAAAGGGCACTAGCCCTTTGAATTTCCCATCGAATGAGTCTTTTCTGAAGTTTCTACGACAACCGCCTTCTATAAAAACCTTATATGCCCCCAGGGCATAACTTAAAACCCTTGCTCTGAGGGTTGTGGGGGAGTGTCCTCCTCAAAAACATTTTTTCTATCTGGAAATCAACTACGCTGAACGAAATGGCTATCTCAAAATTTTGATTGGATGTGTTTGGGGAATGATGGGCGTGGGGGGGGGGGGGCTAGTTACACTCCAATCACTTTCGACTATTAAAAAGGGCCCTAGCCTCTTGAATTTCCAATCGAATGAGCCTGTTTTGAAGTTTCTACGACAACGCCTTCTATAAAAACCTTATATGCCCCCAGGGCATAACTTAAAACCCTTGCCCTGAGGGTTGTGGGGGAGTGTCCTCCTCAAAAACATATTTGCTATCTGGTAATCAACTACGCTGAACAAAGTGGCTATCTCGAAATATTTCGATTGGATGTCTTTGGGCAAATGATGGGTGTGGGGGGGGGGGCTAGTTGCACTCCAATCACTTTCGACTATTAAAAAGGGCACTAGCCCTTTGAATTTCCAATCGAATGAGCCTGTTTTGAAGTTTCTACGACAACGCCTTCTATAAAAACCTTATATGCCCCCAGGGCATAACTTAAAACCCTTGCCCTGAGGATTGTGGGGGAGTGTCCTCCTCAAAAACATATTTTCTATCTGAAAATCGACTACGCTGAACAAAATGGCTATCTCAAAATTTTGATTGGATGTGTTTGGGGGAATGATGGGCGTGGGAGGGGGCTAGTTGCCCTCCAATCACTTTCGACTATTAAAAAGGGCACTAGAACTCTCGAGTTCCCTTCGAATGAACCCCCTTTGAAGTTTCTACGACGACCCCTTCCATATGAAGTGCCTCTGGGAAAACAAAATTATAAATAATAAAGCATTGGAGCCGTATGGCCTTTACTATAGGCAACGCTATAGCGTTGTCTCTGATACGATCAGTCAGCCGGGTACCCAGAACAATCCTTAAGCAATTTCTCTGGAAAACATCTAGCAAATCTTCATCCGCTTTTCGGAGCGTCCATGCTTCAGAGCCATATTTGACCACTGTCATCACTGTAGCTTCTAATATTCTAATCTTGGTTTGCAGACTTTGCAGACAATTAAAATTAGTTTTCAAACCTATTCTAGCACCCTGAACTCGCAAACCTCTAAAACTTCATTCATTTTGCTCACACTTTCATCTAGGATGCTTAAATCATCTGCATAATCTAAGTCCAGGAGACATTTTCCTCCCCATTTGATTCCGTGGTCTCCCATTGCCTTTCCTGTGCTCCTTACTACAAAGTCTATCAAAATAATCCATACAAAGGGGGATAGAACACAACCCTGCTTAACTCCTGATTTAATACAAAACCAGCTGCTAACCTCATTTCCTACCTTAACCGCAGCAGTGTTATTCTCGTACATAGCACTAATCACTTTAATGTATTTGTCTGGTATACCGTACAAGGATAAAACCTTTACTAAAGCTCTTCTATCAACAGAGTCGAACGCTTGCTCATAATCTATAAAACTGAGAACCAAAGGTGTTTGAAAACTCAGGCACTTCTCAATTATTAGCCTAAGAGTGAAAATTTGGTCGACACATCCTCTACCTTTTCTAAAACCGCACTGCTCTTCTCTTAAAACTTTGTCTACGGCATCTCTCAGTCTAAAAAGTATCATATTACTAAGTAACTAGCTACCTACAGAGACCAGACTAATGCCTCGATAATTACCACCAGGGCCGTATCTAGGATTTTTGTTTGGGGGGGGGGTACCTAATTTTTTCCCATGGACTTTGTTTAACATCCTCGAGCAACATTACTTTAGCTCGAGACCGTTAGTCCGCCCCTTGCGAACGAGGACGCGTCCACTAGGCATACTTTCGTATCTTTAAGGTTTTTTTTTTTTTTTTTTTTATAAACGCAAAAACAAGACAAGTATTTACATACAGTTAAATACTACAAGCTATTTTTTTTTTAGACAGCGAAAACAGACCGCAAAAAGAAGCCAAATAGTAGAAGTAGTCTATATATTTTTTATTTTATTTTATTTTTTTTTAGCTAAAAGTAAGGGCGAATATCTATAAAACGAAATCCAGGCGACGATTTTTCTTTCCTGTAAAAATGTCGATGACCTTGTCTGGGCAGATGTCAACGTCCTTATGGATTGCAAGAAGGGCTAAGCCACTCAATCGTTTTTCTCCTGTTGAATTTCTCAGCCAGGTTTTGAGCCTTCTGAGCGTTGAGAAACTTCTTTCCGGAGTAACAGTGCTAACAGGTAACGTCGCAAGAACAGCCAGAAGAAGAAAAACATTTGGAAAAAAGGTGGCGTCGCATGCCTGAAGCGAAGACACAGCACAAGTAGGCCTCTCTGATACCGGAACATTCTCCCACTTGATGCGCCATAGCTAAATTTCTTGCTTCAGACAGTCTGGCTCGGGAAGAATATCGCCATACAATTCAACCAATGACTCCAGGTTTAATACCTTCAGATCGAGAGAGACAATTTTGGCAGGAGAAAGGACGCTGAGATTTGACAGCAGTTTCTGGTGAAGCACAAATCGTTGTTTCAGCTCGGAAGTGAAGTGGTCCAGGAAAGGAATAAAGAGCGAGGTTCTATAGTGGTTGAGAAGGTCTGGATCGTCTGCATGCATACTCCGGCCACCTCTCGTCCTTGGACAAATCATCTCCAGTCCTAAGTCGCTGGCAAAACGCTGAGCTTCGTCGAAAATAGACGTGAAAGCAGTAGCAGCATTTCCTCGCATTTCCTTTGTTTTTGAAAGGACAGTTTCCATGTGCCTGCATGCAGCTGCCAAATCACAGTCAACTGTCTGAAGAGTCTTGCACAGTGGAAGCGTAAGGCAGAAAAGCTCTTTGACCACATGGAGACACACAACAAATTGCGACTGGTTCATCGTGTCCAGCAACTGCGCCGCTTTTGCAGAAGTTTCTGCATTTCCGTTCTCTTCAAGATCTTCTAGGGATCGCAGGATTGGTCGGTACAGCTCAAGAAAACGCACGACTGAATCGTGGTGCTCCACCCATCTTGTTTCGCAGAGTCCGGTTAAAGTATGTTTCCTCGAATCCGGTAGTATTTCATTGACCTTCTCTTTTAAATTATGTGTCCTGAGTGGGGAAGTATGGTAAAAACCGGAGACTTGTGACAAGACACCGAAAAAATGCTTAAACGCCAGAATAGAGCATACAGAAGAGATGACCAAGTTGAGACTGTGCGCACTACAATGGACGTAAAGCGCCTTCGGATACTTTTCACGTATAACAGCCTGGACAACCCTAAGATGCCCACTCATCGCTGCTGCACCGTCATATCCCTGACCAACCATCTTGTTCAGATTAAGACCAAGGCTTTCAAGAAATCGCAGGATTGATGAAGCCAGACCTTGCCCAGTCAAATCAGAAACTGGGGTAAAACCAAGGAAGTCCTCATGCAGGTTCCCTTTGAATGTGTAGCGGACGCAAATAGACAGGTGCTCCGTGTTCGAAACGTCCGCCGTTTCATCGGCAAGCACCGAAAAGCATGGACTTGCGTTTACTCTTTCCACAATAGACTACTGAAGAAGCTTCCCGGATGCGGCGATAATACCATTCTGGATGATGGGAGAAAGATATGTTGCATTTCCAGCCACAGAAAGAAGATGGTTCTTCAGAACATCGTCACCGTGTCTCGCCCTCAGCCGCAGTAGTGCTCGGAAGTTGCCATCATTGGGGGGAAGGTTCTGGATCCGAGACCGAAACGGGGCCGGAATCGTTAGTACCACGAAGGGCAAGCTGTTGCCGCCCACAAAATATCACCGTCTCAACAATTGGTCGCAACTTCTGGTGATTTTCTTGAACCTGCGCTTTCCTTGCCGCGTCTAGTTGGTGTGCGATATTGTCCTGCCTTTTTCTCCGAGACAGAAATGAAGTTTTCAGCCGATACGATGCACTTTCTATGAAACTCTGCTTGTTGGTGAGCTGTGAATCACTCTATTGCATCCTTCCAGTTCCTGAATGGTTTGGTGATTAGATTCCCCAAGCGCTGGTGGCAGCCTTTGCCAGCTGTCTCTGACGAGAACAGAACGCAAAATCTGCAAAAAGCAGCGTCCTCAGACGGAGAGTAGGACAATCAACTGAAACGAGCGAGCCAAGTTAACTGAAACTTCAGCTTCCGTTTTTCGGATACTTGAAAAATGTAGGAGATATCTGGAGTCCAAGGGCTCTTCAGCAAACGAAGTTTAGAATTTGCATCGAGACTGGATGATTTGTTGACAAAACGACCGATGTCACTTGCAAACAACGACAGAGACTGGGTTGGTGCAGGTGCGTGTCGCGTCGTGGTTGGTTCCAGGGTCCGTGATTCAGAAGCTTCAACGATGGCTCCAGTGCCCTTCAGATCCACAGGTGTAGATGAATGCTCCGCAGACGTCCCGCTAACGCCACTTGTCAGAAACATCCCTGGTCCGCTTGGGCTCGAAAAACGACGTAATGTCACACTTCCTCTTCATGTTGAAAATCGCTCTTCTCTTATCCAAGTCCGAAATTGAACTGAACTGAACTGACAATCTTGCACTCTTATAACATTTACCTCCAGCCCCGATTAATCCTAATTTACTATGCAAGGTCTGACCTTGTATAATAAGGCGAACATGGGGTTACCTAATTGTGTAAGCTGATCACAACCTTCTACCCACAAAATTGCCATAGGATTTTTGTATGCCACAAAATGCATAAGGATAATAGCGCATATTAACCCTAATTTACTATGCAAGGTCAGGTGAACATGGGGTTACCTACGGTTACCTAATTGCGTAAGCTGATAAGCACCGTTTACCCACAAAATGCAATAGGATTTAGTGTGGGAGCATATTTTTTTCTGGTAAAGTTTTGTCTTTACAGGTATTTTTTAGACTAATTTCCAACTCGGTCAAAAATTTCGGGGAGGGGGGGGGGTCAAACCGGGTACCCCCCCTGGATACGTTCTTGATTACCACACTCACTTTTATCACCTTTCTTATAAGTGGCTTAATTGAAGTTTTCCTAAAATCATTAGGTAATTCCCCTTTTTCAAAAATCATATTCATAATCTTCAGTAACTTATTTCTAACCTCAGAGCCACCATATTTCAGAAACTCATTTACCACCCTATCAGCACCTGGAGCCTTATTATTTTTTTTGTCCTTTTAGTACTGTCGCTAATTCCTCTTCACAAAACAAATCTTCCTTCACATCCAATGTATCACAAACTTTTTCATTTTCCTCTATATCTCTTCCTTCAACTCAATCTCGGTTAAGCAAATTCTCAAAATTTTCGGCCCATCTCTCTTTAGTTTTTTTCTTATCACTAATTGCGGCCCCATTACTTTCTTTGACTGGGCCAAGTCCGCATTGACTACTCCCTCTCAATTTGTTAACATGCCAGTACATTATTTTACTATTATGCCGTCTAGCTGCATCTTCCAGATCCTCGGCAATTTTATCCATGGCCTCCACTTCACACCTCCTTAGTTCATAGTTTAATGCTTTCTCAACTTTCTTTACATTCCTTTTGTTTTCATATGATCTATCACTAAGGTAATTCTTGTACAAGTCCTTTCTCTTTTCTATCAAACAGAAAGCTTTTTCACTAATATTCTTAGCTGCAGTTCTAGCTTTCTTCCCTAAGACACCTTTAACAACTTCACAAATTATTTTTCTAAAATTACTCCAACCATCTTCCACATCATCAAATTTTAAACTCTCAAGTTTAGTATTCAACTGTTCCTGGAAAGTGTCTCTCAAATTCTTATCCTGGAGTCAACCAACATCATAACTTCCCGGGTGGTAGTTACCTTCCGATATTTCAGCTTTAAATTAACCCTTGACACTACTAGATGGTGGTCTTTACTTTTAACATAAATAACGGAATTCCTATATACCCTAGTATCTTGTATTTATCCTGCCAGTCTTCGGTTTACAATAACATAATCAATAAGGTTTGCTGTCTTACCATCACGT
The DNA here is from genome assembly GCA_027921565.1 of Artemia sinica. NCBI lineage: Eukaryota > Metazoa > Arthropoda > Branchiopoda > Anostraca > Artemiidae > Artemia > Artemia sinica. Next base: position 62,601,308 of record CM051261.1, on the reverse strand, counting down.
GAATACCATGTTAACTTATGAGCCATTTTATGACCAAACACCGTATTGGTTATAACTAGATTGTTATACCTACAAAATTGCAAAAATCTGTATCCATTACTGTTTTCTTTTCCTAAACCAAATTTACCTAGGCTAGGATACCATCTATCGCTATTTCTACCAACCTGGGCGTTAAAATCTCCCAGTAAAAACATCACATTTCTACCTGAGACCCTGTCTATTTGCTCTTGTAACTTTAAGTAAAATTCATCTGAGTCACTAGTGTCTTCGTCAGTCGGTTCTACAGGGGCATATACTACTATAACTGATACCCTGAACTTTTTAGTCATAAAATGAGCAATTAGTATTCTATTATTAATACTTTCCCAGCCTAAACAAGACTTAGCAGCTTCCTTGTTCATCATGAGCCCTACTCCCTGTCTATGTACCCCATCCTTCCTGCCTGAGTAAAAACAAATTCTATATCACCTAATTTCATGCTTCCTACCCCTGGGATATGAGTTTCTGAAACTCCTAATAAATCCAGTTCGATTTCTCTTAATTCGTTAGTCAAAATGTCGATACGATAGTCATTTTTAACGTCGCAACATTCCAAGTTCCAATTTTCATGTTCTTTAAATCATTGAAATTATTTTCGACTCAGGAAAAGCAATGATCCCGGATACCAGTGCAGGATGGGGATCACATATCTTCTTCTTAGAACCGGACATCAAGAAGTCCCTGGGACCTCCATGAACGGGGGCTTTGTGCAATCCTGGGCCCAACTTGGTCACAACATGGTTTTCAGCACTTGGCGATGCTCTTCTATCAACAAGAGTCGAAATCCTGCACAGACAATCTCAAGCCTATTACCTCCGACTCATTATATATTCATGCCTACAAATATTATGCTACTACGGGGAGGCAGCCCATAATAGATAAATTAGCTAGGAAGAGGTTTTTCAGCCCGAAGACGCCCGTCAAAACATACCAAGCCCAGAAGAATTATACATTAGTCAGAATCCCGTGCGCATGCTGTCGTTCACTAGGCTATAATTTCCTCGAGGGCCGCCACTCCTGCAACGACAAAACCGGCCTTGAAAGCTTGAAATCGGTCTCCCATCCGTGAGACAACATTTACCAAAAACCACAACTTTGGAAATAATCCTTTAAGAAATCAAGCGACCCCCCTTCATCTCCTTTAATCAAATTAATTACCTTTCTAGTGCAAAATAGTCAAACAAGGTATTTTTCTCCATAAATCCAAAGTTTACCCAGAAAAACATATTCTCAATATTAAAGTTTTTATCAAAGGAGAAAAAAAAATCTTCGGGCTCAAACTCATGAACAAGATAGAGAATCTGATGCTCTGCCAGTCGAGTTAGCCATGTAGTACAGTAATAATACGGAAAAAAATGCCCGAACCAGGAACAAATTGATAAAGTATTGCTTTCTTCACCATCCGGACCAGAAAAAAGCGCTGAACAACATATCCAAAATCTCCATCTCTAACCCGTTGCGAAATTTGTTTTTTTTTTTTTTTTTTTTCGCTATTTTTGTCACATTAATTTTAATTTTTCATGAAAAAATGAAGTGTCACGAAATGAGTGGTTGATACGTCTATCTGTATCAGAATTGAGAGCTGAAACCGTTTCTGACGTTAGTTTTTCTTATAAACGTCAAATAAAATGAAAAAATATATTTTTAGTAAAAAAAGCCAAATTTCGTTATTTTTGGCAAAAAACTAAGTGATAACCATGATATTTTTTGTGTGTGTTTTTTTTTCCGTTCGTTTGTCTTTTTTCAGTATACATCCAGATCTTTTCAAGCTAGCGTGATTACTTTTACACACGTTCTCAACGCCATCTTGTGGCAACCGAGCTGCAGTCTTATGTAAATAGAAAGTTATCTCCGCTCCGGATCGTACAAAGAATCTCATTCAGGTTTGTAGTTTATTGACATAAATGGCAGAGTAGGTTCTTTCTTACCGAACTTGTAAATAAGCTCAATTACATAGCCTTAATCAGGACATGGCCTGCATCAACAAAACTTCTTCTCTGCATACTCCCCTTCATAGACCATTTTGCTTATCAGTATCATCTACTGGTGCAGGTATAAGCAGTTGAAAGATACATTTCTTTGCGTTTAAAGCGCAGATCACCGAACAGCAAAACTTTGGCTGCAGTACCTTGACATGGTTGAAAAGCTTCTCAAGTTTATACGTGCCGAGAGACTGGGTCTATGGGACCTGCATTTACAGGTTGCAGCAGAAATGCTTCCCTATCTGGGCACAACTGGGCCGCATCTGGGCACAACCTTTACGTGAAATCTGTCTGGTTGTACATCCAAGAGATGACTAAACTTCCCAGTCGTCACCCAAAAATGTTTCAGATGTTCAGTGAGCAAGGAAACACGATTAGAAGGTCAGAACGGCGCTGGGCCGGCCTCTCAGCAGACTTAGTTATTGAACAAGAGTATATGCGAAGCCTATAGACATCGGGAGGACTCACTGGTGGAGAGTGATTTAGGTCCCATCGAGGCCGGCGTGTCTTGAGGTCAACCTGTTGATGCAGAACCTGATGAATATCGGCTACTCTACAAGTGAGCAGCATCGTGACTTGAGTCTGAACAGACAAACCCGTGACTGTGAAGATACCGCGAAGTTGGTAGATTTCTTCGAAGTGTCATCCCCATTCTAAGGCAATGTACAACTGAAAAACGTAGCAAATGGAGTAACTTCATCTCCAGGCGTGAATGTTGACGAAAACGAATCTGCTGGGAAGAAAATCTTAGACAAGATGCCAGAAAAGACCTTGAAGGAACACGTCTTTAAAAAGAAAGACCAAGTGACTCTGATGACCAAAAAAAGTCGGGTTCTTCTGAGGTGGTGCAGATCGACCCGGCGCTACTTTTTCAGAGGTTCATTATCGTTACCCAGAGGTCTAGTCTCAAGGAATATTATTTCAAGTTTGAACTCTGTACCATTCCTCCTGCTCTTTTTGAAAGAAACGGATTCATGCGAAAGGCCAACAAGCCCAAGCTAGCAAAAGCAGTCTATCAGTCATGTGGGTTTGATGCTCAGTCCCCAAGACGGTGGGAATTACCAGCTTCGTCTTAGACGGGGGAACCCTTCTCCATCGGATCCCGTGGAAGGTCGCTTCCACGTACAAGGCTATTATGTCTTCGTACATTCATTACGTAGAAAAAAAGTATCCCGGTGCAGTTGTCGTCTTTGACGGATACGACGGCGGTCCGTCAATTAAAGATGCAACCCATTTGCGTCGAGCTGGATCTGTCGGCGGCGAAGTGTTATTTACCGAAGACATGAATCTTTGCATGAGGAAAGAGGAGTTTCTTTCATGCAAGGAGAACAAATCGCGTTTTCTGAAGATTCTTGGAAACGCTCTGGTAGCCAGCGGTTGCGATGTATACCACTCTGAAGGAGATGCTGATCTAGACATAGTGAAGAAGGCAACGGAAACTGCACTCCATAGCGACACCATTGGGGTTGCTGATGACACGGATGTTCTCGTCCTCCTCATCTGTCATGTAGACACGAGTTCAAATCGAGTTTACTTCTCGCCGGAAGCGAAATTCGGAAGTGAATGCTCAGCTTGGGATGTTTGTCAGATAAAAGACAAGCTAGGATCAGAAGCTTGCCAGCTGATGCCGTTCTATCACGCCATACTGGGTTGCGACACAACATCGCACCTTTATGGCATCGGAAAAGGAAAAGCTCTTCAGTTACTGTTATTCAGCTCGAGTTTCAGAGACGCCGGTACCCTGTTTACCAAAAAATCTGCATCTCATGATGAGTTAGCTGTGGCTGGAGAGAAAGCTTTGCTGATACTCTACAACTCCCAGGATCTGCCAAGTCTTGACGCTGCCAGGAACCAAGTTTCCCAGAGAAAAAGTCAATACTGCCACCTCATTCGTACACCCACAAGAGCTGCCTCCGACTATGATGGCAGCGAAGTATCATTCGTAGCCAGGTTCAGATTTGGCTAGGGAACGCGGTTGACCCCTAAGCTGGGGACGGAATCTTCAAGGCAACGAAGTATTAGAGCCAAAAGGGAGTGCTGTCTATGAAACATACAACTATCCCGCTATCTATTCTTTCTTATTGCAATATGCCACACATGAGAAACTTTCCAAGAGGGTTCTTTTTTTTCAGTTTTGTGCATAAACAACTAAATACGAATTTTGGCAGTTTTATTTTCTGTTACATACGGCTTTGAGAGGTATGCATCTGTGAAACTTTTGCGTGTAACAAAATAGTAGTGGTGAATGACATTTTTGGAATTTTGACATGTTCGGTGAATGCATTAAAAACTTTCCGTTTTATGTTTTTTTTTTTTTTATTAGTATTCAAACAAGTGCTGTCTATTCGAATGCATGTGTGATCATCTAATTGAACAGCTGCCTTAGCAGTAAGCGGGCTGGAAGCTTGCGGATATGAGGATATCAGCGAACTTGCTTGTGGGTATTGAAAAAGCTGAGAAACCCAATTTTAGACCCAGATTCTTTTTTTTTATTCAACAGAGGAAAAAAGCGCCTCCATGGTCCCCTTGTGGCCAGGCATGGATATTGACAATTCTGGGGGGGGGGGGGTAATTTTTGGGTATGCTTATCAAATTCAGCATGAATGGTTCGACAATTTTATTCAAATTTAAAGATAAATAAGATACGAGCATACGGTTAACTTCAAGATAAGAAGATAGCTATGGAACCTAGCTTTGTATTCAGCTACTTCCATGAAAAAACCATGTATTAATCTATTGTGTTTTCAGCCTAATACAATTTAGTAAGCACAGGGTACAGAAGATTGAAAATACGCCAACATATTTAAATATGCAACGAACACCGACTGCTACTGCTACTAATAACTTACTGCAGGACCAAGCCACCTGTTGCCAACACAGCTACGCTCGCTAGTCCTCCATCCCAATCCATTCAAAATCTCCCTCTTTACACCCTCCCAGGACGTTCAGTAACTTAAACAGAACACCGACTAACAAAAAAAAAAGAAAAAAAAAAAAAATCAGAACAAACTTCTCTGATTTCGCTTCTTTTAGCTATTGTATATCCACAAAAAATTGCCTCATTTGAGCCTCGGAAGTAATTCGTGGCACCGATGATGCGTAAAATCCATTCATATCGTTCACTGAATTTACTAAATTTAGTAAATAAGTTTACTAAATTTCCTTATGGCCATTTCTTGTGTTCATTACATATACGTTCCTATAGGGGCTATCCTGGATCTGACGGTTGGATTTAACTATAGAAGAACACTCATTGTTTGCAGTGATTTTTTTTTTTTTTTTTTATTAAAATAGAAAACTTGCAAAACTGAAAGTTGAATGCTCAGTGTTCTAAGTCTCCTCACAAACAACCACAGCCCTTTAGACAATAGAAAATATAAGCCTTTATTAATTGAACCCCTAGCGAGCAAAATATGCTATATATCGCATTAATTTGCTCAAATGGAGCCTGTTTGCATAAACTAAAAAAAAAGAACAACGGATTGTGCCTATTGTTTTCACTCACAAGGTTTTGAAAATGCGGGTAACTTTTTTAGTCCACCAAGGCAACAACGGATCCTTGGTGGGATCATATTTTATATGCGGTTACTTCCTCGTGGGAAACTGATAGCTATAGTCAAGTAAAACTATGAAAAAAAAGGCCAAACCTCAGCATTAGAAAAACAGAAATGTTTTTGGCACCAATATGTTCCGAAAAATTTGTTTAATAACAGATGCAAAATCGTTCAAAATAAATCGAGCATAAATACCCCTTTTTCAGGGAAAATAGGAAAAAGAGGGAATCTCGATTTGAAGTTCTGCACTATTTTCTGGATTGAATGGCCATTTTCTGTTAATTCAAGTCCAGAGAGACCGAAAATGAAATCAGAATTGAAAAATTCCCTCACTTAGTATCCCCTTTCCCCTTTTTTCAATTAGATATTAACAGAATAAATTTATTTAATAAAGAGTTTTTATAGTTTTGGCCTAGGCCGCAGCTAAATAACGCTATTTTTTTTACAACATTGGTCACTAAGGTGAAAAAAAAAATAATAACGAACGATTCAATGCACTAACAAAAAAAGGGACGAAAGAGTTCACGAAACAATTTGTACGGCACCTTGGGGGTTCAAGCTTGATTTTGCTTCGGGTATTCACACGTTTTGTACAAGGAGGTGGTAGTAACGAACATTGCTTCTCACATGCGAGCAGTGTTGCCAGGTTGGGCTATTTCCCGCCAATTGGGCTATAAACTTTTCAACTTCGCGGAACAAGTTACTAAAAACCCGCGAGGCGGGTTTTTGGGCTATAATGTTTTAAATCTCGCTACTTTGGGCTAGAAATTGAATTCGCTTGAAACCCAAAATAAATCATGTTTGAAAATTTTACCTATTTGTTCATTTACCTTCTTTGTAGATTTGAACCACAATATAAATATAACGTCTTGACTGTGGTTATCCCCTTCTAATTTTTGGGTACCCCACCCCAGATCTTCATCACCATTCCTTGAAAATAAAAGTATGTAGAACGTCTACTTTACCGTCCCAATGAACATAATATATACGCATAATACCCTGACACCTTTTTTTCTGAACATCTGCTTCTGAATGTTAGACGCACAGTTTATATAATTTTCAGTTTATATACAGTTTATATACAGTTAGATAATTATATAAACTGTGGTTAGACGTAAGAAATCAGAGTGCAAAGGTATCGAAAAATGTAATGAAACTTCGCATTCTAAATTTTTCGGAATCACAACGAAATTAGCCAAGCAGATAGGGTGAATTTTGTTAGTTTGAAAAATTCATTCACGGAGAAGGATCATGGAGTCGGACACAAAATAGGAACAGGAAATTTAGCTTCATTGTAACTGTACAGAGAGCTGTTCATAGGGTTGGTGGTATCTGGGGAAAAAGTTATGATAAACGATAATGAAGAACAAGTATATACAGTCAGAATACTTCCGTCAGCAACAGTTACAACGAGTCAAAAACAAAAGTAAAGAGCAAAGAAACATATGGTTCGAAGATAAGCAGTAGGAAGAATTAAAACTACTCAAAAACAAAAGGGAAGATCAAAGAAATATGCGGCTGAAAGATATGCCACAGCGAGAACAAGGGAGTATGCGGTTCAAGAATAAGCGGCAATGAGAATTACCTGCAAATGCGAGACAGTGAGCATCAGAACGTGTAAACAATGGTGTTTAAGTTTTAATGTTGCTCCTTACTTTCATTTACAAAAACTTGTATTTTTTATTTAGCTTCTGAACGTTTTTGAATTAATGCAGCTTTGATCTGGGTCACCGTACATGAATAATTAAAACAAATTTGCATATTAATTTTACTTTTTTTACTAAATGGCTTTCTCGAAATTTCGTTCTGACGTAACTTATGAATTAACTTACGTAACGAACTTCTATATTCGTATGTTTTTATTACGTATATTAGGTAGTTCGCTCCCTCGTCAATACCTCGCTCTTTACTCTAAAGTTTAAATTTTGTTCAAATCACTAACCCTGAATCACAAAGGCCGGTTAATTAGAATAGATAGCTCTTTTGAAAGTACTAAAAAACTTTAGCGTAAAGAGTGAGGTATTGACTAGGGGGTGAACCCCCTCATGTATGTAATAATTTCTGTTCGTAGAAATTCCCTTCATAGAAATGTCCCTTCCCCCAAGAAAACATCCTCCATGGAAAGATCCTCCCCCGTAACCCCCTTCTCTGACTCCCCCCACCAGAAAAAATCCCTCCTGAAGACGTCTGTATACTTCCCAATAACCAGTACTATATGTAAACAATGGGCAAAGTTCATAACTTGCAGCCCTTCCCCCGGGAACTGGGGGGGATTAAGTCATCCTCAAAGACATATTTTTTAGATTCTCGAATATGCTGAACAAAATGACAATCTCAAAATTTTGATTGGGTGACTTTGGGGGAAAAATGAGCGTGGGAGGGGGCCAAGTTGCCACTATTTTTTTTGTCACTTCAAAATGGCACTCGAACTTTTAATTTCCGTTCGAATGAGCCTTCTCATGATACTCTAGGACTATTGGATCGAAACAATCACCCATGGAAAAAAAAAATAAATAAAGACACATCAGTGATCTTTCTTCTGGCAAAAAAAAAATACAAAATTCCACATTTTTGCAGATTGAAGCTTGAAACTTCTACAATGGGAGTAGAGATGACCCTAAAGGTCCGAGCGGGACTCCATATATGGGCATAGAGTCCCTAGAGAGAACACGTGGTTAATGGGATCAATGACCTCTTTCTCCAGGTGTGTTTTTGGCACGCTCGAGGCGAATGTTATGATCCAGGAATAGGAAATAGATTGTTTCCGGGGAAGTTAATTAATGTCTGACAGATGACGTCAAGTTAATTAATGTCTTTGGAGTTCGACCAGAATTGTTTCCGAGGCAAAGTTTAGATCACACATGACAGATGATGTCACGATTGATTGATTGACATATAAAGGGGAATTAATTTGTTGTTTCTAAAGAGAATTGATTCACGAAAGGAGAATTAATTCGTTATTTCTAAAGAGAACTGTCTCCGAGCGAATGTTTAGATCTTAGCGATGAATTGTTTTAGCGCGGGAATCAGGTTTCCAAATAATTTGAAATGCGTCAGCGCAGAGATGTCAAACACAAGGAACACGCTGAAATTACGTTTAGGGATTATTTGGGCGAAGCCGTTTTAGCCATTTTATGGGATTATTTCGGCGAAACAGTTAGAGACATTTTAAAAGATGATTTAAAAGATGATTTTAGAAGAGAATTTAAGGGTGAAACTCTGTGGTCGTTATAATACACAAGTTGTATTTTAACAGTGTCGTGAGGTCCCCTACCCCAACCCCAAAGGGTTCCGATCCCCCTACCCCAACCCCAAAGGGTTCCGATCCCCCTACCCCAACCCCGAAGGAAGCCCCCGGTACTCAAAGGTCCCCCAAGCTCCCAAAGGGCCCCCAGACCCCCAAAGGCCCTCCCCAGACCCCCAAAGGCCCTCCCCGGGCCCCCAAAGGCCCACCGGGCTCCCAAAAGACCACCGGGCTCCCAAAGGGCCCCCCGGGCCCCTCCCCCCTTGGTCCCCAAAGGGCCCCTCCCTCTCCCTCCCTCTCCCCCCCTCCTCACCGTCCCCTCCCCCTCCCCTCCCCCATTTTTTAATTTTTTTTGTGCATTGAGACAGAGAAGGGCCCCCTCCCCCTCCCCCCCGAGCCCCCCAAAGGGCCTCCGGCACCCCAAAGGCTCCTGAGCCACCATTTTAATACTTTTTTAAGGCTTTATTATATCTGCATATGTGGCAGGAATCACTTTCGACTATTAAAAATGGAACTAGCCATTTAAATTTCCAATCAAATAAGCCCTTTTGAAGTTTCTACTACAACGCTTTCAATAAAACCTTATATGCCCCAGGGCATAAATTATAATCCTTGCCTTGAGGGCTGTGGGGGAGTTGTCATCCTCAAGGACCTAATTACCAGAACTTAAAACTACGTTTAATAAAATGACTGTCTCAAATTTGATTGAATGTGTTTGGGGAAATAGTGGGCGTGAGAGGGGGGTTAGTTGCCCTCAAATGACTTCCGGCTATTAAAAAGGGCACTAGCCCTTTGAATTTCCCATCGAATGAGTCTTTTCGAAGTTTCTACGACAACACCTTCTATAAAAAACCTTATATGCCCCCAGGGTATAACTTAAAATCCTTGCTTTGAGGGTTGTGGGGGAGTGTCTTCCTCAAAAACATTTTTCTATCTGAAAATCAACTACGCTGAACAAAATGACTATTTCAAAATTTTGATTGGATGTGTTTGGGGGAATGCTGGGCATGGGGGGGGGGGGTAGTTACTCTCCAATGACTTACAACTATTAAAAAGGGCACTAGCCCCTTGAATTTACAATCGAATGAGCCTTTTTTGAAGTTTCTACGACAACGCCTTCTATAAAAACCTTATATGCCCCCAGGGCATAACTTAAAACCCTTGCCCTGAGGGTTGTGGGGGAGTGTACTCCTCAAAAACATATTTGCTATCTGGTAATCAACTACGCTGAACAAAATTGCTATCTCGAAATATCTCGAAATTTGGATGTCTTTGAGCAAATGATGGGTGTGGGGAGGGGGGGCTAGTTGTCCTCCAATCACTTTTGACTATTAAAAAGGGCACTAGCCCTTTGAATTTCCAAACGAATGAGCCTGTTTTGAAGTTTCTACGACAACGCCTTCTATAAAAACCTTATATGTCCCCAGGGCATAACTTAAAACCCTTGCCCTGAGGGTTGTGGGGGAGTGTCCTCCTCAAAAACATATTTTCTATCTAAAAATCGACTACGCTAAACAAAATGGCTATCTCAAAATTTTGATTGGATGTGTTTGGGGGAATGATGGGCGTGGGAGGGGGGCTAGTTGCCCTCCAATCACTTTCGACTATTAAAAAGGGCACTAGAACTCTCGAGTTCCCTTCGAATGAACCCCCTTTGAAGTTTCTACGACGACCCCTTCCATATGAAGTGCCTCTGGGAAAACAAAAATTATAAATAATAAAGCATTGGAGCCGTATGGCCTTTACTATAGGCAACGCTATAGCGTTGTCTCTGATACGGTCAGTCAGCCGGGTACCCAGAACAATCCTTAAGCAATTTCTCTGGAAAACATCTAGCAAATCTTCATCCGCTTTTCGGAGCGTCCATGCTTCAGAGCCATATTTGACCACTGTCATCACTGTAGCTTCTAAGATTCTAATCTTGGTTTGCAGACTTTGCAGACAATTAAAATTAGTTTTCAAACCTATTCTAGCACCCTGAACTCGCAAACCTCTAAAACTTCATTCATTTTGCTCACACTTTCATCTAGGATGCTTAAATCATCTGCATAATCTAGGTCCAGGAGACTTTTTCCTCCCCGTTTGATTCCGTGGTCTCCCATTGCCTTTCCTGTGCTCCTTAAAACAAAGTCCATCAAAATAATCCATACAAAGGGGGATAGAACACAACCCTGCTTAACTCCTGATTTAATACAAAACCAGCTGCTAACCTCATTTCCTACCTTAACCGCAGCAGTGTTATTCTCGTACATAGCACTAATCACTTTAATGTATTTGTCTGGTATACCGTACAAGGATAAAACCTTTACTAAAGCTCTTCTATCAACAGAGTCGAACGCTTGCTCATAATCTATAAAACTGAGAACCAAAGGTGTTTGAAAACTCAGGCACTTCTCAATTATTAGCCTAAGAGTGAAAATTTGGTCGACACATCCTCTACCTTTTCTAAAACCGCACTGCTCTTCTCTTAAAACTTTGTCTACGGCATCTCTCAGTCTAAAAAGTATCATATTACTAAGTAACTAGCTACCTACAGAGACCAGACTAATGCCTCGATAATTACCACCAGGGCCGTATCTAGGATTTTTGTTTGGGGGGGGGGGTACCTAATTTTTTCCCATGGACTTTGTTTAACATCCTCGAGCAACATTACTTTAGCTCGAGACCGTTAGTCCGCCCCTTGCGAACGAGGACGCGTCCACTAGGCATACTTTCGTATCTTTAAGGTTTTTTTTTTTTTTTTTTTTATAAACGCAAAAACAAGACAAGTATTTACATACAGTTAAATACTACAAGCTATTTTTTTTTTAGACAGCGAAAACAGACCGCAAAAAGAAGCCAAATAGTAGAAGTAGTCTATATATTTTTTATTTTATTTTATTTTTTTTTAGCTAAAAGTAAGGGCGAATATCTATAAAACGAAATCCAGGCGACGATTTTTCTTTCCTGTAAAAATGTCGATGACCTTGTCTGGGCAGATGTCAACGTCCTTATGGATTGCAAGAAGGGCTAAGCCACTCAATCGTTTTTCTCCTGTTGAATTTCTCAGCCAGGTTTTGAGCCTTCTGAGCGTTGAGAAACTTCTTTCCGGAGTAACAGTGCTAACAGGTAACGTCGCAAGAACAGCCAGAAGAAGAAAAACATTTGGAAAAAAGGTGGCGTCGCATGCCTGAAGCGAAGACACAGCACAAGTAGGCCTCTCTGATACCGGAACATTCTCCCACTTGATGCGCCATAGCTAAATTTCTTGCTTCAGACAGTCTGGCTCGGGAAGAATATCGCCATACAATTCAACCAATGACTCCAGGTTTAATACCTTCAGATCGAGAGAGACAATTTTGGCAGGAGAAAGGACGCTGAGATTTGACAGCAGTTTCTGGTGAAGCACAAATCGTTGTTTCAGCTCGGAAGTGAAGTGGTCCAGGAAAGGAATAAAGAGCGAGGTTCTATAGTGGTTGAGAAGGTCTGGATCGTCTGCATGCATACTCCGGCCACCTCTCGTCCTTGGACAAATC
>CM051261.1:62356863-62588874 GCA_027921565.1 Artemia sinica | reverse complement strand
ATTCATTGCCAATGTAGATGGCTCCTCCTTCGAAAGAGGCAACATCACAGAGTTAATCCTCCCCTTGCCTACACTTTTGAATTATGGCGCGAAGAGGATCAGTTTCGTTTTAGCTGTGAGAGAGTTGACATCGGAAACCAAAATGCTCTATATATGCCCATTGTGCATGTACACTCTTGAGCAGTTGGACTCAATGTGAGAATTGTACAATTATTGATTTAAGGACTATGATGAAAAGTGTAAATATGTAATCCTTGCAAAATTTACATAGAGGCTATGCAGTACAAAATTAAAGGATGTAATTCATGTCTGAAGGGGTGTGTGACTCACACCCTAGCGGGCACCTATGCTCAATTGTCACAATGATAAATGTGCAATCAGTGGGAGAATACTTACCCCGCTATGATTGGGAAAGTAATCCTAACGTGATTTTCAGTTAATTTCTACGAGATGGTATCGTCGTGGATTTAACTTATTCTGGGAAGAGAATCTGGTCTACGATTCAACTGCTGGGGTAACAAGACAATCTGGTTTCTACGGCATCGCTGTGACGACACTGCCTACTATGACTATAAACCAAGCGATTTTTATTTGGCAGTTACCGAATGTGATTCACCACTTGAAAACACTGTATGTGATATTGCTTCAAATAGACAGATTGAAACTCGTGAATTTCATAATATGAATGCAAATAGTATCATTGACTATACAAAGAGATATGACAAGAGTGAAGTTACATTGTACTGCAGAAAATGTGACCCTGACTTTGCAGTCAATCAAGATCAATATACAGTGAATCCAATGATTTACCAGCATTAGTGGTTCACGACAGTTACCTATACACCGATGAAGAAATCTAAAAGTGTAGATTTAAAGACATTGTTGTATATATACATTTTATTAATAAACAAATTCACAAACATTTTTTAAGCACTTTACTCTTAGGGCACTGAAATCAATATTAAATACACTTGTAAGTATATTTTCCACTAGAAGTCGTTCAGACGTGGATTGTCACCATAAATATGGAGAAACTGCTTGTAAGTATAGCCACGACATCGGAACACAAAATATAGTAGCGCATGGAAGCCACAGCTTTTAGTCGTTAGATCCTGCACCCTCTTTCGATTTTGAATAATAGTTTTCCCACTGCTCTCAATAGAGTTGCTGATGTGTGGTGTGTAGAATGTATAGGGTAGGCCAAGAGGATCGAAAAATTCGATATTCTTCACTGTTTGATAGATGCATAGCCAATGACCCGTCAGCACAGTCGACGGACTGCTATTAACAATAATCAAGGTATTGTTCGCACTTTGAATTTTTCCAAGATAGTCTGAGGGTAGACAATAGGATTTGTACTGGGACATGTAGGGGTCCATTTTAAATACACTGATTATTTGACTGGTGTTCATGGCGCCAAGTCTAGTAGAACACTACCTTCGGGGGTGATTTCCCAATAGGTTTCATATTGATTTAGTGAGATTAGGGCAATACTCTCAGCCAATGGGTTGGCAAATGTACACTCTAAACGCACAGTCCCCGTACGTACTATACTCATATCCTGTGTGCCAGACAAATCCAATACAATGATACCATGTGTTTTAGCAAACATATCTTCGGTTATACCATTTTCAAATAGTTGCGAATCATGATCTAGGGTTTGCATGGTCAACTCATACAATGTTCTATAGGATTTATCAAAAGATAGATTGTAGAGTGGGATACCATTTACTTTGCACACAAGAGATGAAAGTCCAAACATCTCGAATTTATGTGGGCATTCAGTCCATGATCCTATTGCACTAGGCGCTCTTTACAAATGCCAAAGCCAATTTCGAGGGGATTTCACCATTGATAAAGGATGAATCGGTGAAGGTGCGTGACCCCATTGCAATATGACGCTGATTGGTGATTGTGTGAGGAACAAGTAGTTTAATATTATTTCCATTGGCTCTCAATTTTTCCACGGCCAAAGCAACAGAACTCATAACCTGCTGTTTGCGTACATGAAGTATTGCTGAGGTGAGGGAGAGGCTTACATCGGGATTGGCGGGCAAGTTCCTTTCTCAATATGAAATTGGATGGTGCAAGCGTCAATTTTATATCCACTTTAACATTGGGTGGTAGCCATTGGGGTATATTAAATATTTCATGATATATTTTTCCAACTAGATGTAATTCACTAGTTGTAGCATTTTTAAGTGCATCTGTACTATCAGTATTAGTAATATATTCATATCCATTGGAGGCACCTCTCAATTCCTTGTATGACTTGGGTGTCATCAGCATGAATTGGATATAGCTAGCATAGTTTGAGAGATTGTTGCTTGTGCTCACCAGCGTGCCATTGATGTAGACGCTAATTTGACGAAATAAATTATGTAGTATACAATTTTCATAGGATATCCCATCAGCTCGAACTGGCATTGTATTATCGGATTTCCGGACCTTCATTTGTAAATCTATAAATGTGGACGATAAATCCATAAAGTAGTCTCATTGGAATAAATTTGAAAGGATATTATCGGAGAGGGGTTGTAGTGGATAAAATTGTTCATAGTATCCATGCTTGACACTCACATCAACATTTTAGGCATTGAATAGATTCAATGAGGCGGTGATTGAAGGTTGAGAATCCTTATGTGGTAGGTAGGACATCTTAAGAGAAGAAATCAAGTTTCGATCTAACAATTTTCTTCCTGGGCTTCTGGTTACACTACGTATCGGCTTTTTCCTTCTTTTCTTTGACAAAAGGGATGTCTTTCGTTTCCGTCCTGAGTAGAGACTGATGAGTGATGCATTGTTTCTTAACCTTTTTAAACCTTTACCATTCTGTTTTAATTTCTCGCCAAGGGTTCGCGCACTGGACCTAAGATTTTTCGTAGCACTTTTTTTAAAATCCTTGCCAGAACCCCAATCGTATAGTGTAGAGGCTGCAAAATCTGTCGCAGCCGGTACAAGATATTTTCTAGCCAGTGGTAGTGAAGAGCGAAACAGCTTAGCAAACCAGCTGCCAAGACCATAGCCAGACATTGACGAGCGACCCTTGTAATAGTCCATTCCATTGCCCTGTTGTCTTGGGCCAAGAGTATTAACATAGCAGTCAATATCAGGACAAGTGAATACCACTTTTCTATTAGACATCTTGCTGTTGAACGATGGGTCGAAAATGACATGTAATCACAGCCAAACCTTTTGAAATTGCTATTGGATCACCCAATTCAGTTCTTAATGTTAACTGACAGAGTTCCAAATAGGAAGTGTTTACTGGAATATACTGAAGATGCTTTATATTGTAGTGATGAATATGTTCTTGATTGGTTTTTCGTTCAAGAACTCGTAGGAGGGGAACATTTGAATTACCAACCCGAGATGTTTCCACAAATGAGGCGTAGAGAAATATACAAGTGTCTGTGGAGAAGGCAGGCGGATAGTCAGCAAAAATGAAATTAGTGTTTCCGGCACTTTTACCATTGATTATATTGAGCTTAAAGCCAAGAACATCCTTAGGTTATCATTGAGAATAATCTTTTCACTGGCAATAGGTGAACTAATGTAGATCTTGCCCTCCTCCTTTGAATAGTTGAAATGAAAAGCTCCTTTTTTACGAGCGGAAATTCTTTTATTAATAGTACGACATAAATCATTCATACAGGTGAGTTCCTCGTAGGGTAATTCAATATATGGATAATCCAACCAATTGATTTTTTGAATTTGTTCTTGATCACCTGGTGGTGGTGGCCAATCATAGGGTCTAATTTTTATTTCATATTTACGATCCTTTCTCAGGATGTCATAGGTATTTTTGAGAATACAGTCGACAAGAGCCACTTCATACTTTCCGTCGAATTTGATGGTGGGGGAGAGTTTTGTCCAAAAATCACTTGTTTTATTCAAGTCATTGTAGAGAGGATCAGAAACATTGGACATGAAAGTCACATAGAAATCATTGGGCATTGTTAATATCTTCAGCACTGACCCAAGAATCAAAATCCGAGTTGTATCCTAGCCAGCGAACAAGTAACTGTTTCTTGCCCCTACGAGTACGACTCTTTAATATCTTTTCAATTTGATAAATTTCACTAGTGTTTCTAACTTTTTGCAGTTCATATTCATAAAAACCACCGAGAATCTCATCATCTTTGGTATCTCGTAGTCGATAAGTTATGGGTATGGTGTCTAGGATTTTGGACACTTTAAAAAGTTCGGTGCTCCATAAATAATTCCCCTTTTCAAAAATATTGGTGGTTCTATTAATTCGAACAGTATCACCAACATTGAATTTCTTCTTCTTTTTCTTCTCATTGCCATTGGAGTATTGCTTTAGAAAAGCATCAAATGTATTCTCACTGTAGTGAACATCCCTTGGGTAGAGTTGGACAGAGATCGATGTGGTCGATGGTTGTATATCTGCATGATTTTATCTAAATCGTGAATAAAAGCTGATGTATTTTTCAGTGTACAATATCTTGAAATTAATAGACGAATCGTTCTTATTAATCGTTCAGCCAATGCAGCCTTTATCGGACTGTGACTATGATAGAGTGTTGTATTATATTTCAAAAGAACCTTTTGCACATGGGGGTTAACAAATTCACTACCACGATCCGATTGAATTTTTCTATAGGAATCCTGTTCGAGAATACTTTCAATGGCCCGAGCAACTTCAACACCTCTCTTTGATCGCAGTGGAATGGCATAGGCATAGCGACTAAAGATACTGATTGCCACTAGAATATATTTGTAGGGTGTATTGTGACGTCGTTGAACTGCGTCTAAAGTTAAAAGATCCATTTGCATTATATGCAGAGGGAAAAAGGCTTTAGTTTGACGATATTGTTTACTGCGAAGTCTATTATTCCGATGTAGTGTGTAACTTGGTTCATTTTCTAGATACTCTTTTGCTTTTTTCAATGTGGTGCCGGACACACCTCTAGAAAGCGTTTTGGGAGAACTTAAACTTCCCGCTTCACCAACATTTTCATAGACACCTTTCAAAACTTCATCCATTTTGAACGTAAACACGTAGTGTAATGTCCACTCCCCTTTTGCACACTGGAGGGCGAATCAATTCGTCTTCGCTTTTGACTAGCAGCCACAGGTGTTGTAAAATCAGTGGTGCTAGTATCTTCTTCTTCTTCTTCTTTTTTAAATGGTGTTGTTGGATGTTCATTTAGTTTCTTTAGAATTTGCTTATTGCCAATAAGACTTTTGGGAAAGTTTGATACACTTAGAAAGGTGTATAGATTATCGTCAAAGGATAAGAGTCCTTTACGATTCGTCACCATATCACAAATTAAATCAACTAGATTATAACTTTTTCCCCGAATTATAATTCGTTTCCCTGTGCTGTCGACTTGAACTTGATCACCAGATTCCAACACGAGATAAGATAATATTCTTTTACTCTGTTCTCGATAGGACAGTGGCAATAGGTTTCCAATTTTCAATAAAATTGAATTCAATTCCTTCTCCTTTGATTGTGCAGAATCTTGAGATGTTTCTTGTTAGAGACGGCGGGGTCTCTCGCGATAAGGTCTATGTTTGTCCATACGTCGCAATGCATCTTGAAGTAAAAGCAGTTTTTTATCATCGGCAATATTCTCATCATTAATGAATTTGTTTAGATTGTCTTCAAAATGCTCGACGGGCGAGAGGACAAGTTCAAATGGAGTCAATTTATAGGGTTTTGCCATTCTCTAGAGAAAACTGTTTACAAGTCCTGCGATTATCGGTAGTAAAAGTGTGAAAAAGCTACCGCCTGCTTGAAGGAGCCGTTTTCTTTTAAATTTGTTCCCTTGTTTTTACAAGCCAAGGCACGTACAGTTGAACGATGTTGCTTTGTCTGTTGTCTAACACCTTCTGGCAGTTGAACATTGCCCTCAGTTAAATTTAAACAAAGTTCAGATATTAGATTAATGAAATCATTGTCGACACCATGTTTGAGTATAGCCTTCCTAAGCATGGGTTTGAAGTGCTTAAAACGGAAAATAAATGCCGTTGTTCGTGTAGTTTCTTCAGTGTCATGATAGCGACTAATAGCCTTTTCTACTATTCACCGGAAGATATACTGTAATTTCATTGTCGAAAATGTCGGTGACTACACGAAGATCCTCGGGCGTGCTCTGATTAAGATCCAATAAAATGTAACCGTAGGGCTTGCTAGTCGCTTGAGTGTACGCTGACAACAGAAATTTTGGAGTGCCGGGGTATATCTGTTTATTGAGAGTTATGAGCGAGCTAGAATCACGAACGACTCGATATATAATATAGATAGTACAATTCAAAGCAAGGGTTCGCATACATTTGCTCTGATGAAACAGATTGTGTAGAACTAGGGTTATGGAAATGTGTTTCATGATGAGATCGGACAGTGAACAATTGCAGCATTTCCTGTGAGAACTGTTCAATGGATTCAGCCAAATCATCAATAATCAGCCATGAGTTCGGTTCAATACTATTGAAAACATCAAGTCCTCGTATGAATTGTATTGGTATGGTTGTGGCAATAGCTTTTATTTTATCATAGGACTCTTGCCAAATACTATAGCAATAGTAGATTTTTTTCGGTTTTTCCAAAAACATTTTATCGCAATTTTGAATTATTCTAGCTAAAAGCGTTGTTTTCCCCGACATTGAGGGACCACACAGAAACGATCTGAAGGGTGTTTTAAATTGATACATGCTGTTGACAACAGTCGGACTATGACTAACTGTAAATCACATGTGCCCAATGAATAAGTAGTAATTTTCCCGTCTATTCAAGAACAACAAAAAACAATATTTCATGGCAACATTTATTACGATAAACACTTGTTCAACAAGAACAATTGACAAAATTTCATGATCAACATGAAAACTTGTTCGACATGAACAATGATAACACTTTTTGTAACAACACTTTGTCTGTACAACACCTTTGTCCATCTACAGCACTTTCTATACAACACCTTTGTCCATCTACAGCACTTTCTGTACAACACTTTTCTATACAACACTTGAAAACAACACTTGGAACTAGCACAGTTGAACATTACAGTGATTGGTGGCCCCGCCCCCCCCCCCCCGGGAACCGGCCTTGGGAAGGGTCCCCCCCCCCCTGGAGCCGCGATGGAAAAAAAAATAGTTGTCGTCACTGCTATGGGTTAGTGGATGGGTTAGTGGTTGGGTTAGATGAGGTTGAGTGGTGGTTAGTCAGATTAGTTTTATCCAGACCAAGTTGATTACGATAGTCTACGCATTCAACTCGATCTGAAATACGATAGTGGCCATGAGGCAGGACACTCACACCGTTCTCGAGCACATAGACCTTGTCAGATATACACGACATTGCATTTTTTTCTACTCTCACAGTATAATTTCTATACTGTAGAGAGCGAATTGCAAGCACTTGTGCTCTTGGCACTAGGCTACTTTCTACACAGTCTTTGTATACGCTCATGTTAAAATTGCTCTTTACAAAGTGTGTAGGCACCCCTTTACATGTTTTCTTTTCATCCCCACTATGTGTTTCCACGCAATAAACTTTGGGACCCGGGAACACCCCCCTAGATATCAAATCACTCCCCGTTTCAGATTTTAATTTTAATAGTTGGTTGGGGGCTTGACGTTTCACCAGCTCGGGGTAGAGGGATGGATTCCAGTTGGTGAAATCCATCCGCGAGCTGATGTGCACCCCATTTTGCAAATCACCAATAAATCTTCAGTTTTTACTTTTAGCAGTAGAGAGTCTGTATCCCCATAATAAACTTGTACCTCCCCCTCCCGTGGCCATTGCACCTTGCACACATTGTAAAAGAACGACAACATGAGCTTTTTTGAAATTTCTAGTACTGAACTACCTCCTGCAATATTCTTGTTCAGTACTACGTTTCGCTTTTTCCTGTGTAGAAGAACCATGCCGGCCTCTATGCTCGTGAATGATGTAAAATTAGGGTCGGCAATAATTCGTGCACACTCTAGAGGGTCAGTCACGACGTCACAGCGAGATCTGTTACGTACGCTTTCGCACATTTTGCCAAACGCTGAATTTAGAATGAGCTTGTACAATTCCTTCTCCACCTTTGAATTTGCCCTAGAACGTTTATCGACAAAAGTATCGATAAACGTTTTCAAATAAGGTTTCTGATTAAACTGAAGGACCCTATGTATTTTGGTGATTTTGAAACCATTGTTCACCATCCAGTGCAAAAGCACATGGTGAACAACGATATTCTCTTTAGGGTCCAAATCAGCAATCAGTTTCTGTTTAGAGGGAGTCCAATGCATCCCCATATCCTCAACCAATGACCGATTGTAGGGGCTCAACGAGTCCCTGGTCACTGGTCGATTGATACAGGGAAAAACAAAATCTTTGACTGAGTCGTGAAGGCCAGTGGAATGTGACCGTCAATTTCAAAGAACCATCCTTGTGGCCCGTTGTCCTCGACGGTGTTAATGTCGGGGAACTCACAAGGATTCTCAAGCCATTGATAGTTCCCACACGGCAAAGAGTAGTGGGACATTGCCGAGGGGTACAACGAGTTCATGTCCAAGAACACTGCATTTGACTTTACACCGGTGCTTTGTCCGCTCGGATCGGTTGATAAGACGCGGTCCCCGTGAAAAACATACCCTCCCCTCATTGAACGCTCTACAAAAAGGTGTTGGTCTACATCGGTGATTAGGCCTATTTCCTCCCTGCTAATTTTTAAAATTAAATCCATTACTAAATGTGGTGTAGAAAAATAATATCCTATATCTAGTCCAAACTCTGAATAGATCTGGTCTGTATTCTTACAGACTATATCCAACAGAGTTAGAACGTCACTGGCCAAGTACAGTCTACAATAATCCCACCCATTTTTACAATTCCCCTTAGCCCACACCCTTCTTGGCAAACTCGTACTCCTCGGACTGTGCATTCACTGTTGGTGAGTGAATTGTGAAAAGCTTCAATTGGAGGTAGTTTCTCCTCGCTTAAGCGAGCGCCAGAACAGTAATAATCATATGCATATACACCTTTGCTGGTTAATAGGTCATACATTTCACTGTCTGGAAAGTGCTGTTTAAGCAAGGGAAAGCTATCAAAATTGTCGCTTTTCTGCACTTGAATTAGTTGACTAAGGGATTTGGGGAAAAAAAAAAAACTAAAAGAATCTAAAAACCTAATTTTATTCCAGCACGTACGCTCATTATCCACTACCTGCCATTTCAGTTCGAGAAGCAATAGCTTCTCGGCCGATTTGGGAATGATGTTGTAGGTAAATGAATTATTTACCCATGGACTATCTACTCCCCCTCCCTCCCTATGCATACGTGCCAGTGCCGGTAAAATAAATTTTAAGTCATAGTTAGAATTATGGATAAAAAACTGGGATAAAAAAACTGTTGGCTAACGTTTAAGTTACACGATTGATGCGCTACCCCTCTAAAATTACTACCCCCAGATGATATTTCCTGCCACAAGTGGTCGTGGTCTCTGACTTTCCCCCTCCCCCCTCTTTTCCCTTTAGTCCCCTTATCCTCCTCTACAAACTCCCCCTTACATAACCCAACATATTTTTTGATTTTTAATCGCGAGACGATCCTCTGCAGACAGCACCATTGGATAATGCGTATTTCTCAAACGAGAAATAGCACCATTAGCCGTGCCAATCAGTTTAGTCAATGCCTTGACCATGCACTCATCTCCCTCATCCAATGTTTCTACTACTTCTAACAACCGCATGGTATTAGAATTGTCTCTTTGCGCATGGCATAGGAGACTGCAATGGCCTGGTGTTCTTTGATACGGTTTGGATATTGGGGTCATTCACCTCCACCAGCTTAGCTTCGCAGTCCAAAGATATTTTGTTGCATTGGAGAAGAGTATTCTGAAATTTTTTAAAAACGTAGAATGGCCCTATCCCCTGAAACCGTTTCCACTGTCTGATATCCATGCCGTCTACAGTGTCTCATATGATTTCGGAGCTTTAGTTCAGTCCAAAATCTAGAGAGGCATGTTGGACAGTAGAAAACGTACCCCTCGCCCTTTTTACCCTCCCCCAGAACTCTACTAATGTCAGTGATTGGGTTAAAATGACCGATTGTGTTCGGTTGACTAGGTGGTGTGTAATAGCAACCAAACCCAGTGTTTAACCAAATCAACTGACGGGCCCCTTACGGGGAAAACCACCCCCTTCTTTTTTGAACGAGCCCCATCTTTAAATTCTGTTTCGTATTGTACCACAGTAACGCCGATATTTAAATGAACATTAGCCCTTTCAAAAATGTCAATGGATCGTAGCGTTTACTGGGTATTTTCCTTCTAAGCATGAAAAATCTACAACTGGGAAATCGGACCCATCCTTCCCATGTACAGCCCAGTGATCTAAATTCTTCTTAGTAGCGTCACGTGCTAGAGGCTCGTATGCTGATATGAGGAAAGCATACTTGAAACACTTTTGATCTGTTTCAAAAACAGATCTTCTGGACACCTTGACAACCCTCTAGATCTGGATTATAATTTAAACTGTACCCGTGCCCCAATGCCCCCCTCTTAAAATAAAATCTTTCTTAAATTTACAAATATTTACACTTAAATTTTCAATGAATAAAACTACTGAGCCACTTCCATTTTCGTTATAGTTCTCGAGATGCGCAATAATTTGCCCTACCCACTCACTAAAAACACCCTCAAAATTTTCTAAATTTGGATAAATTACACGCATCTCGGAATGTATAAAATGATAGTAAACCTCACTTTTCCCCTCATTCAAATAAAAAACCTTTAAAACAATTGAAACCTTAATTGAATCCCTACCCCCCACAATTGAATTTGTTTCTCCAGTAGTGCACGAATTTTATCTACATATGCATGCACTATTTCTACAGGATCAAAAACAAAAATTTCCCTCCATAAGTGTATTAAAAGGATCCCCAAAATGTTGCAGTGAAAAAACTATATTATTCAAAATTGTATTGGACAATTGAAAATCAGGGAATGATGTTTCCCCTCCCCTACTTGTTCAACAATATTGGACTCTGTTCCACTTCAGTTGTTTGAAGTGGGTAATCAGTGGGAGGAGGGTTCCCTGCCAATTCCGGGTAAAATCGTCTAAAATTTGCAAGGTATTTTGGCTCAAGTCTACCAGTTCAACTGCGCTATTATCTACTTTAAAAAAATCATCTAAAAACTCATCAATATTGTCAGGTACTTCAATGCTATCGCCCCATAGTGAATTGTCTTGAAACTCCGCTGGTGGTTCCTCTCCCTTCTTCACTAGACGGCGAGTAGGGGGCCAGGACAACCTATAAATGAAAAAAAAAATAGCTTAACGACGATCTAAGATATGACATAAGTTTTTTTTTTTTTTTTTTTTTTTTTTTTTTTTTTTTTTTTTTTTTTTTTTTTTTTTTTCTCGAGGGGGGGGGGGGGCGCGTCCCTGTGGCACTTCCCTGACCCGCGATGCTTCTCGAGCCCGTGGCGCTTCCCCCGACGCTTCCCTGACTCGTGGTGCATCCCTGTGGCGTTTCTCGGGGCCCGCATCGCTTCCCGCGATGCTTCTCGACCCCGTGGACGCTTCCCTGACTCGTGGCACATCCCTGTGGCGCTTCTCGGGGCCCGCATCGCTTCCCGCGATGCTTCTCGACCCCGTGGCGCTTCCCTGACCCGTGGCGCTTCCCCCGGTGCTTCCTGGACCCACTGGCTCCGCGGGCAATTACATAATGTCCAAAAAAAAAATTGAAATATTCGCTTAGACTGCATATGTCCAAGTTTCTATCTAATTCCGTTCTATAGGTTCGGTGAACTCTTCATTAGCTCACAATTATTGTAAGCCACCGTGCGAGTGTTCCAGGATTGAACCGTTAACTCGGTTTCCCCTTCACTAAAATCTTTGGCACGAAGAAATATTCCGTGTAAATTACGGGATCCATATGTGACAGATGGGATAATCTCTCTCAGTTCCTTCTCTTAAAACTATGTGATAATCAATTGTGAAAAATAGGGGATTTTGAGTTTCAAATGGTGAGCATTAATTGAAATTATCTAAAAATAATCACTTATGAGATAGCGGCGAAGAGATAGGGGTGAATGCATAGAAAATAGCAAAGATTAGAAAAAGAGCAGTTTTGACAAGCAAAAAAATATATTTAGATATCTCTGAGGGAGGGCAGAGAAAATAAGGGTTGGGAGGGGGTTAATATTTTAATAAATCTCTGAGATATACTTTTACACAGTGTTGAAAAATCGGTTTGTTTAGATATTTCTTGGTCCTGAATGATAGAAAAAAGTGAAAAGACAAAAGTAAAGAGTAAAAGGCTCTCTAGCAGCTAAAAAATAGCTTACTTGATTGAAAAAAAATACTCACGTCTTCAAATTGATCAACCACTTGACAGAAAGCTGGAGGCTTGACCATTACATGATAGGGAGCCATTGGTTGGTCTATGACTTGCTTGAAGGAGCCAACCCTTCTATCTTGCATGGAAGGCTCAGGACTTGACGGAGAGTGCACTGACACTTGATGGGGAGCTGATAGCTCAGATATTGCGTGAGAAGGAGCCAATGTTTGGCCTACGGCTTGTCTTGAAGGCCCAGGTAACGTCTGTTGGAGGGTGGAGGGGCCGATGTTAATTTCTTGTGCAGGAGCTGTGACTTGCGTAGCCGGGATAGGGGCTTGCATGGATGGCTGCACTTGGGCAGGCAACACTTGTTTGGGGGGCTTTCGGCCAGCGACCATATTGGACAACTGTCGCCTTCGCAGGGGGCGCATTATTGGCCCTCGCTTTCTTGGAAGGAGGGGGCACGCATTCTTCGCTATTTGCGTCAGCCATAGCTCTCATCAATGTTGTGCCCGCAAATTCTTCATAATTTGCCTTAAAGAAGAGAAGAAAAATCAAATCAAAATAATTTCTCCCTTTTTAAAGAAGGAAAGTTATTAAACATAATTTTGTTTAGTTTATCACTAAGAAAGCACAAAACCCATATTCTCTCCCCCTAAATTAGGAAAATTAAGCCATCCCTCTCATAGAGTTAATCATGCGTTTTATTCAAGCGAAAGGCATAACTTACTAGTTTTTATTCAAATGTTATATCTAAAATCACTAAATGATGAAGAAGCAATAATCTTTTCTATTTCTAATAAAAAGCACTAACCCCCTCCCCAGCAAAAATCCTGGATTCACGCTCCCCTCCCGGCCCCAAATTTAGGAAAATTAAGCCATCTCTCTCATAGAGTTAATCATGCGTTTTATTCAAGCGAAAGGCATATCTTACTAGCTTTTATTCAAATGTTATAGCTAAAATCACTAAATGATGAAGAAGCAATTATCTTTTCTATCTCTAATAAAAGCGCTAACCCCCTCCCCAACAAAAATCCTGGATTCACGCCTGGGAATATAAAAGAAGTTTTATTGAAGACTTGAAAAAATTATAAATTTACGCATTAGTTTTCTTGTCAATGGGCGTATATGTCTACACACAGAATCCCCCTTCACATAATTTACTTACAACGAAGCTGTTAGAAGCGATGTATGCCCCCTTTCACATAATGCCCTAAATATATTGTTAAACATAATCTCTTTCTCTCCTTCCATACAGGCTAGGAATCCTCAATTGCTTAAAAGTGTTTTAATTTGACAGAAGAATAGTCCCTTTGCCTGCCGCGTTTGTAAACCGGAAAGAGGGTGACTGCTAATTTTAACCTTGCATAGAGCCTTGTGTCAAAACCAGAGCGGTTAATAGCTAAGAGATATGCAGAAGTTGATAAGGCTTACAGAAAGGCCAAATTTAACAAAAAGATATTCTTTTTGCGGTGGTTAGGTTTTTGAATATATTTACGTTTTGCATTCAGTATGGTTTGTTGGGGGGGGGGATTTAGCTGGAAATATAGAGGGAAGGAATTTATCGAAAAAAGTATTTCTTTTTGCGAGAATTTGGGATTGTATAGTTTGTTGTGGGGGGGGGGTAGGTTTTGAGGGTAAAGGAATATATTTACATTGACTATAATGATGTTTGCATGGTTTGGGGGGGGGGGGGGGTGAGGGTAAAGGAAATATATTTACGTTT
The DNA here is from genome assembly GCA_027921565.1 of Artemia sinica. Lineage (NCBI taxonomy): Eukaryota > Metazoa > Arthropoda > Branchiopoda > Anostraca > Artemiidae > Artemia > Artemia sinica. The sequence goes on along the minus strand of CM051261.1, from coordinate 62,574,845 downwards.
TGCATTGAGTATGGTTTGTGGGGGGGGGGGTTTGAGGGTAAAGGAATATATTTACATTTTAGCTGAATATAAAGATTGTATGGTTTGTTGGGGGGGGGATTTAGCTGGAAATATAGAGGGCAGGAATTTATCGAAAAAAGTATTTCTTTTTGCGATGGGGTGTAAGACAATGGGGGGGGGGTTAGGTTTTGAGGGTAAAGGAATATATTTACATTGACTATAAAGATTGTATGGTTTGGGGGGGGGGGGGGTTTGAGGGTAAAGGAATATATTTACATTGACTATAAAGATTGTATGGTTTGTTGGGGGGGGGGGGATTTAGCTGGAAAATATAGAGGGTGTCCAAGGAAAATTCTTTTGAAAATAAAAATGTACTTACATTGCTAATTGCGGCTGCCAAGGCCTCAAGCTCATCAAATTTATCCATTGTTATATCAATTGTGTCACAATAGTTTCTGTTATTTGAATCGCATTGCATGCCCGTTATATACGAAATATCTGGGTCGAATTATTATGGTAAAACAAAGCCCTCTGATTGGCTGAGAAGGGGGATGTAGCTGTTTCCCGGGAACTCGTAACATTTGGGCTCGGAAACAATAACAAATACTATTTTCGGATCATAACATTCTGCCTCGAACAGGAAGGAAATGTCATTAACTGTTCTCGGAACCTCATAATATCTGGCTCGAATAAAAACAAACAATAACAACATTGACCTTGACATCTGCCTCGAACAGGAGGGAAATGTCATTAACTTTGCTTCGAACGACAACAAGAAGGAAGTGTCATTGACCTGCCCCCATTAGACTCAATAATCCATAAAAACATCAAATAATCAACACACATAACCATCCATGAAAGCAGACATAAATGTGACAAACTTCCTGTTTTTTCATTCTCACTGACAAATCCATAAAAACCATCCATAAATGTGACAAAATTCCTGTTTTTCAAATTCTCACTGACAAAGTCCATAAACCACGTGGCTCTATGCCCATATAAGGAGCCCTGATCGGAGTTATAGGGTCATCTCTACTCTTAAAACAATTGCCCGGAGGGTTGTGGGGGAGTGGCCTCCTCAAAAATATATTTTCTATTTGGAAATCAACTACGCTGAACAAAATGGCTATCTAAAATTTTGATTGGATGTATTTGGGGAAATGATGGGCGGGGGGGGGGGGGGGGCTAGTTACACTCCAATCACTTTCGACTATTAAAAAGGGCACTAGCTCTTTAATTTCCAATCGAATGAGCCTGTTTTGAAGTTTCTACGACAACGCCTTCTATAAAAACCTTATATGCCCCCAGGGCATAACTTAAAACCCTTCCCCTGAGGGTTGTGGGGGAGTATCCTCCTCAAAAATATATTTTCTATCTGGAAATCAACAACGCCGAACAAAATGGCTATCTCAAAATTTTGATTGGATGTGTTCGGGGGAATGATGGGCGTGGGGAGGGGGGGGGGAGCTAGTTGCCCTCCAATCATTTTCGACTATTAAAAAGGTCACTAGAACTCTCGATTTTCAATCGAATGAGCCCCCTTTGAAGCTTCTACGATGACTCCTTCCATGTGAAGTGCCTCTGGTAAAAAAAAAAAAATAATAAATAATAATAATAAAACATTGGAGCCGTATGGCCTTTACTATAGGCAACGCTACAGCTTTTCCTCTCATAACGAATAAGTTACGCTTCAACCGCCGTCTTCTTTCGAAACTTTTCAACTCTGTCGCTCTACCACATTATCTGTACATATCACCGTTTTGGAAAATGCTCACAAAATCTGACAACTCAAAAATACGTTCAGTCTTCTTCCGGTTCGCAAAATATCTTTTACGTTTTACCCCTTGGACCCGCAGCTCTTACCTAGTTAGAAAATTCGTCATTGCTGAACCCTTATAGCCGTGGAAAAGCAAATTCGTGGTTATAATTCCCGTTTGACAAAGTTCAACCATTCTTGGTCATTGGTACTGGCCCAGTAGTTAAGATGTATTTGTTGTGTTTTTTTTTAATTGTTAGTTTTTTTTCCGCGCTTAGTGTAATTATTGCAAATTTTAACTGATTGATGATTTAGACTCTTTTCGTATGATTCCAATTTAAGGGACGCTGGTTATTCTCAATCTTGTTGTCAGTTTTTTCTGATAATATATTGGGTATATTACTAATAATTTAACTTTTTAATAATTATCCATTATTTTAAGCATATTATTTTAAGTAAAGAACTAAAAGTTCCGTGATTGAATAATTTCCTTGTTTCTGATATATATGCATATCAGAGTAAATGAATCATTTGTTGAGAGTGATGTGAATTCAAGACAAGCGGACGAAAGTGTCGTTTTATTGTTTTGCCGTATCTTGTCACATTTATTCTAGTTGGTATGATTATCTGCTGTATATTTTTAATTCACTGATGATTATTTGGGTTAATTCTTTTTCCAATTGCGGCTTGATGCAACGATGCTTATATTGCTTAAGTTTTTTCAGTACTAAAAACAAAACATGTTTAAAAACAAAACATGTCACGTACCGGCAGTGCAGTTTATAATTGAGTTTTCTTTCTCGTCTTTTTAATTTGTTCTAAGAGCTGATTTTGATCTTAACTCCAGCGTTCGTGACTAAGTTAATTATTACTACTAAGTTTATATGTATTTCTTCTTTTTTCTCTTTTTTTTCATTTATTACTCTTTTCCTTTTTTTTTGTATGACAGGTTTTCCAATAAATAGTAGTAATGTATATATATATATATATATATATATATATAATATATATATATATATATATATATATATATATATATTATATATATATATATATATATATATATATAATATATATATATATATATATATATATATACAAAAACTTTAGCGTTAACAGCAAGGCGTTAAGGAGGGGACAGCCCCTTTCTTATAAGGAAACAACTTCTGTTCGTTTTAAGTTTTAATGTCGCTCCTTACTTTCAGTTAAAAAACTTGTTTTTTTTAAGTTAATTACTGAACGTTTTTGAATTAAAGCAGCTTTGATTTTGGCTCACCGTACATGAATAGTCAAAATGAAATTCGCTTATTAATTTTCCCTTTTTTTGGCTAATTTTCTTTGTCAAAATTTTGTTCTTACGTAACTTACGAATTAACTTATGTAAGGAATTTCTATTTTCGTATGGTTTTATTACGTGTACTAGGGAGTTCGCTCCCCAGTCAATACCTCGTTCTTTACGCTAAAGTTCGAATTTCGTTCAAATCACAAACCCCTGAATCACAAAGGTCGGTTAATTAGAATAGATAGCTCTTTTGAAAGTACTAAAAAAACTTTATCGTAAAGAGCGAGGTATTGACTAGGGGGCGAACCCTCTCATATACGTAATAATTGCTTTTCGTTTTAAGTTTTAATGTTGCTCCTTACTCTCAGTTGAAAAAAACTAGTGTTTTTGTTTAATTTCTGATCGTTTTTTAAATAATGCTTGGAATTCTGGCACCCCCTTTATGGAAAAGTCCCTTCCCCCAAGGAAATATCCTCCATGAAAAGATCCTCCCCCGTAACCCCTACTCCGACCCTGACCCCCCACTAGAAATAAATTCCTCCTGAAAACGTCTGTATACTTCCCAATAACCAATACTATAGGTAAAACAATAAGTAGAGGGGGGGGGTGACATTTTAACGGGAGTCCATATATGGGCATTGAATTACTTTGAATCCGACCGGGAGTGACATCACGGCTACACGCTCATTGAATACGACCGGTAAAAGATTACATCACCAGAGCAATGAATTTACGTAACTGTTGTAACACAATTTCTCCATGAGACATGTTTATAAATTTGGAAGATTTCATAGGAATTTGAAATGTATCTGTGCACAGTTGCCAGAACACAGGAAACATCAGAGATTAATTGACATTTTAGGGGATTTGAAATTAGAAACTAAAATGGTAAGGCATCTCAGGGAATGCTAACTCTATTAAGGGATACATATTATTTTTTAATTTGGTGGTTCTCGACTGGGTTCTTTATAATACCCAAGTACCATTTTAGCAGTGTTATCAATATAAAAAGTTGATATTAATAAAGATGTTGATGCCAAGAAAAGAATTTTAATAAAGAAATTCAGAACAATCCTTAGAAATCAATTAGTGAGATGATTATGAATTTGAACATCAAGAGTCGCAAGCACCAATGACCTTAAACTCCAAGGATCCCCCCCAACCTCCTAGGGTGACCTTGCTCCAACTTTTCTTTGAGGATACCCCCCAATTTTCGATATAGAGGCTCCATTAAGAGTTAAAAATGTGTCAGAAAAAAGTTATATATTCAAAGCACACTTTCTGATCGATCTGCTAAATTAATTGTCTTCTGGTTAGATACAGCTTGAACATCGTTTACAAAACGTTGAATGTTTTATTGTTCCTAAGCCTTGCGCTTGAGACACAGAAATTAACAAACAGGAAAGTTCTTTCAGCTAAAGCAGGGAACAAGTTTAAAACTTAAAATAAATATAATTACTCTCTATTTTTAAAAACTTCTGGCTGTTTCCAAATCAAACCCGGAACTATCCAAGATATAATTTGAGGTATCGACCCCTTAAAATCCTGATTAATTGCATTTAAAAACATGTAAATAAATAACAATGTTTAATATACGTATAATACAAATGGATTGCAAAAACATGAAAATAGGGGGGGACATGGAAATTTCAGACAAATTTAGTAACTGTATTTAGTGATTTAATGAGTTTAGGCTTATAAATAATGCCTAAGAGACATATTTTTCGCCTCATGTAAATTTGAGGTAACGAGATGACTTCTTTATTCGAATATTCTCAGTTTTTTTGTTGTAGTTGTTTTTTTTTTGTTTTTTTTGGTTCGACTTGATAGTTACAGTCAATCAGAGGGCTACAATACTAACTATACAAGGGACGTTTACCAAGGACATTAAAATCTCTTCCCAGGCTTTTACCAAGGACATTAAATCGCTTTCAGGTTTTTACCGAGGACATTAAATCTCGTCCAGGCTTTTACCAAGGACATTAAATATCGTCCTGGCTTTTACCAAGGACATTAAATCTCTTCCTGGCTTTACCAAGGACATTAAATCTCGTCCAGGCTCTTACCAAGGACATTAAATCGCGTTCAGGTTTTTACCGAGGACATTAAATCTCTTCCTGGCTTTTACCAAGGACGTTAAATCTCGTCCAGGCTCTTACCAAGGACATTAAATCGCTTTCAGGTTTTTACCGAGGACATTAAAATCTCGTCCAGGCTTTTACCAAGGACATTAAATATCGTCCAGGCTTTTACTAAGGATATTAAATCTCGTCCTGACTTTTACCAAGGACATGAAATCTCGTCCAGGCTTTACCAAGGACATTAACTCTCGTCCTTCCTTCTTAGCTAACTACAATAGCAACATTTTACCCTATATTATTAGTATTTTCCAAGGGTTTTTTGGTAGCCTTGATGGAGCATTCTCCTTCTAAACTAGCTACAATAGCAACATTTTACCCTATATTATTAGTATTTTCAAGGGTTTTGGTAGCCTTGATGGAGCATTTTCCTTCTAAAACTAGCTACAATAACAAAATTTTACCCTATTTTATTAGTGTTTTCAAGGGTTTTGGTAATCTTTTTTCACTCCCAGCATTACATTACGACTTTTTGCATATCCCAACACCAAGAAATACTTTTCAAAAGACTTATTATACTATTTCAGAACAAGTTCTTTTCATAATGTTCCTCCTAAACCTGTTTTACAAGTTGAAGTACCCATCTTTTTCACTTCCAGCACTACTTTACGACTTTTTTGCATACTCCAAACACCAAGCAATACTTTTCAAAAGGCTTTGTTATATTATTCAGAACAAGATCTTTTCTTAATATTCCACCTAAACCTGTTTTACAATTTGATGTACTCATCCTTTTTTCACCCTCAACATTACTTTACGACTTTTTTTGCATACCCCAACACCAAGAAATTATTTTCAAAAGGCTTTATTATATTATTTCAAGATCAAGTTCGTTTTCTTAATATTCCTCCTAAACCTGTTTCACAAGTTAAAGTACTCATCATTTTTCAATTCCAAACATTACTTTACGACTTTTTTTTAAATAAAAGTTGAGTTTTAGTTTTCAGAAATGAGAAACGTCCACCTTTAAATACGTCTGGTTTTATTCTGATTTTCTAATAAAGTTGGGTTTTAGTTTTCAGAAATAGGAACAAAAAGGCTTAAAATACATCAAAATTTATTAATAATATTTGATTACTTTTTAATAAAGTTGGATTTTAATTTCCAGAAAATACAAACATCCCCGTTTAAAAATACATCTGATTTTATAAATAATATTTGATTGTTTTTAATAAAGTCCTGGTTTTAGATTACAGAAATATGAAACAACCGTTTAAAATACACGTAATTTTATTAATCTCTTCTGAATTTTCTCAATGAAAAAAATTTAGGTTCAGATTAATTCTTAATTTTCCCATAGACATACCAAATTTAAAGTTCTGTTCCAAATTTTCATAGAAGATAGAAAAAAAGTTATCTTTGATTGGCAAATATTTACCATGGAGATAAAAAGTTCCTCTTCAATTCTAAGTTTTCTCAACGAAGTTGAAAAAAAGTTCAAGTTCTCTTCTGAATTTTCTCAATGAAAAGAAAAATAAGTTACGGATCAATTCTATTTTTTTCCAGAGAAGTAAAAGTTCCACTTTAATTCTAAGTTTTGTCAACGAAGTGAAGAAAAGTTCAAGTTTCTTCTGAAATTTTCTCAATGAAAAGAAATAAGCCACAGATCAAATTCTATTTTTTTCCAGAGAAAATGAAAAAGATTCAAACTTCAGTTCTGATTTTTCTCAAAGAGATGAAAAAAATTTAAAGTTTTGATCTCAATTCTCTATTAAAGATAGAAAAAAGTTTATTACTATGATTGAGAATATTTCACCATGAAGATAAAGAGTTTCACTTTAATCTGAAGTTTTCTCGAAAAGAGTGAAGAAAAGTTCAAGTTCTCTCTGAAGATAAAATTGTTCCACTTTAATTCTGAGTTTTTCTCTCCAAATTCTGAGTTTTAATTCCGAATTCTGACTCTTAATTCTGAGTTTTAATTCTGAGTTCCCTTCTGAATTTTCTCGAAGAAAAAAAAATAAAAAAGTTTATACTATGATTGTGAATATTCGCCATGAAGATAACGAGTTCCACTTTAATTCTGAGTTTTCTCAAAGAAGTGAAACAAAGTTCAAGTTCTCTTCTGAATTTTTACAAAGAAAAAATAAGTTGCAGATCCAATTCTAATTTTTTCTAGAGAAAAATAAAAGGTTCCACTTCAGTTCTGATTTTTTTCAAAAGGATTAAAACAATTTAAAGTTCTGTTCTAAATTTCTCGTAATAGATAGAAAAAAAGTTGTACTTTGATTGCGAATATTCACCGTTAAGATAAAGAGTTCTACTTTAATTCAGAGTTTTCTCAAAGAAGGGAAGAAAAGTTCAAGTTCTCTTCTGAAAATTTCTCAAATGAAAAGAAAAAAGTTACAGTTTCAAATTCTATTAAAAAAGAGCTTCCACTTCAGTTCTGATTTTTCTCAGAGGTGAAAAAATTTAAAATTCTGTTCTAAATTTTTCTGTTTGAAGATAGAAAAAAGTCATACTATGATTGTGAACATTCTCCCATCAATATAAATAGCTCCACTTTAAATCTGAGTTTTCTCAATGAAGGAAAGAAAAGTTCAAGTTCTCTTCTGAAAAATTTCTCAATGAAAAAAGTTACGGATCAATTCTTATTTTTTCCAATGAAAATAAAAATGTTCCACTTCAGTTCTGATTTGTCACAAAAAGGTGACAAAATTTTAAGTTCTGTTCTAAATTTCTCGTAAAAAGATAGAAAAAGTTATTCTTTGATTGTGAATATTTCACCTCGAAGGTGTAAAGAGTTCCACTTTAATTCTAAGATTTCTCAAAGAAAAGAAAAAAGTTACAGTTCAATTCCAATTTTTTCCAAAGATAATAAAAAAGGTTCCACTTCAGTTCTTAATTTTTTCAACGACAGAAAAAATTTAAAGTTCTGTTCCAAATTTTTTCATAGAAGATAGAAAAAAGTTATACTTTGATTGTGAATATTCTCCTTGAAGATAAAAAGTCCCACTTTAATTCAAAGTTATCTCAACGAAGTGAAGAAAAGTTCAAGTTCTCTTCTGAATTTTTCTCAATGAAAAGAAATAAGTTACATATCAATTCTTTTTTCAAAGAAAATAAAAAGATCCACTTCAGTTCTGATTTTTCTCAAAGAGGCACAAAAAAATTTTTAAAGTTCTGTTCTCTAAATTTCTTATTGAACATAGAAGAAGTTATACTATGATTGTGGATATTCACCATGAAGATAAAGAGCTCCACTTTAATTCTGAGTTTTCTCAAAGAAGTGAAGAAAAGTTAAAGTTCTCTTCTGAATTTTCTCAAAAAAAATAAGTTACAGATCAATTCTAATTTTTCTAGAGAAAATGAAAAGGGGTTCCACTTCAGTTCTGATTTTTTTCAAAAGGATTAAAACAATTTAAAGTTCTGTTCTTAAAGTTCTCGTAAATAGATAGAAAAAAGTTGTACTTTGATTGCGAATATTCACCGTTAAAATAAAGAGTTCCACTTTAATCAGGAGTTCTCAAAGAAGGGAAGAAAAGTTCAAGTTCTCTTCTGAAAAATTTCTCAATGAAAAGAAAAAAGTTACAGTTCAATTCTATTAAAAAAGAGCTTCCACTTCAATTCTTATTTTTTTAAAAGTTAAAAAATTTTAAAGTTCTGTTCTAAATTTTTCTGTTGAAGATAGAAAAAAGTCATACTTTGATTGTGAATATCTCCATCAAGATAAATAGCTCCACTTTAAATCTGAGTTTTCTCAATGAAGGAAAGAAAAGTTCAAGTTCTCTTCTGAAAAATTTCTCAATGAAAAAAGTTACGGATCAATTCTAACTTTTCAAAAATAAAAGGGTTCCTCTTTAAAAGGGTTCAGGAATTTTCTCAAAAAAAAAGTTACAGATCAATTCTAATTTTTTCCAATAAAAATAAAAATGTTCCACTTCAGTTCTGATTTTTCACAAAGAGGTGAAAAAATTTTAAGTTCTGTTCTAAATTTCTCGTAAAAAGATAGGAAAAAGTTATACTTTGATTGTGAATATTCACCTCGAAGGTAAAGAGTTCCATTTTAATTCTAAGATTTCTCAAAGAAAAGAAAAAAGTTACACTTCAATTCTAATTTTTTTCCAAAAGAAAATAAAAAAGGTTCCACTTCAGTTCTTAATTTTTTCAACGACATAAAAAATTTAAAGTTCTGTTCTAAATTTTTTCATAGAAGATAGAAAAAAAGTTATACTTTGATTGTGAATATTCTCCTTGAAGATAAACAAGTCCCACTTTAATTCAAAGTTATCTCAACGAAGTGAAGAAAAGTTCAAGTTCTCTTCTGCATTTTCTCAATGAAAAGAAATAAGTTACATATCAATTCTTTTTCCAAAGAAAATAAAAGATTCCACTTCAGTTCTGATTTTTCTCAAAGAGGCAAACAAATTTTTAAAGTTCTGTTCTAAATTTCTCATAAAAGATAGAAAAAAGTTATACTATGATTGTGAATATTCACCATGAAGATAAGAGTTCCACTTTAATTCAGAGTTTTCTCAAAGAAGTGAAGAAAAGTTAAAGTTCCTCTCTGAATTTTCTTCAAAAAAAATAAGTTACAGATCCAATTCTAATTTTTCTAGAGAAAATGAAAAGGGTCCACTTCAGTTCTGATTTTCTCAAAGAGGTGAAAAAATATTAAAGTTCTGTTCTAAAACTTCTCATAAAAGATAGAAAAAAAGTTATACTATGATTGTGAATATTCACCCATGAAGATAAGAGTTCCACTTTAATTCAGAGTTTTCTCAAAGAAGTGCAAAAAAATGTTCAAGTTCTCTTCTGAATTTTCTTAAAAGAAGTTTTCTCAGAGAGGTGAAGAAAAGTACAAGTTCTCTCTTCTGAAGGATAAATAGTTCCACTTTTAAGTCTGAGTTTCTTGAAAAAAGTGAAGAAAAGTTCAAGTTCTCTTTTGAATTTTCTCAAAATAAAAAAAAGGTTACAGTTCAATTCTAAATTTTCCATAGAAGTTAGAAAAAAGTTATACTTCGATTCGGAATTTTTCCTCCAAGAAGAGAAAAAGTTCTGCTTTATTCTATTGTGGTAACGTGGTTTTATGTTATTAAGGTGATGTTGTAGTAGATGCCTTTGTTCTCCCTTTATAGGGAAGGTAAACTCTGGCCCTAAGGTATTTAAACTTTGGTAGCGTGCCTTAGGCTATGACCGGACTAATGAGGCGTACTAGTTGGGTATTTTTCGAGGGACTAAAAAGTAGATTGAAGGGAGGTTGGCTATAACACAATACCTTTATTTAGTTAAAATGTACTGATACAAAGTTTGATAATACATATATATTCTTCTGGGACTGGTTTTCCCAAGTAGACCACAAGTCTCAGAAAACAATAATAATATATAATAAGAATACTTAGACACTTACAATAATCCGACAGTATTCCAAGGTATTTCTAATAAGATGATAAACGGGCAGAGGTTCACCCTGCAAGTCAAAGAGTGTGTCTTCAGTCTCAAAAATCTGAGTATATATATGAAACCACTTCCATCCGGCTCATTGACGTATTTAGCCAGGAAATTGGTTATTGAGTAAGTTCCCTCCAAGCTTACATATTCCAGGATGTGTATCTTTATCTTAAATAAAAAGTGGTATTTCGAAACTTTGTATTTGCGTCTTAATATTTTTACAAAAATTCCAAATTGACTTAGTTTAGAAAGCTTTGCCACACTATATTTTTCTCAAAGAAGTGAAGAAAAGTTCAAGTTTTCTTCTGAATGTTTTCCCAGAGAAGAGAAAAGGTTCCATTTTAACTCTGAGTTTTCACAACGAAATGAAGAAAAGTTCAAGTTCTTTTCTGGAATTTTCTCAAAGGAAATAAAAAAGTTACAGTCCAATTCTAATTTATTCCAAAGAAGATAAAAAATCTCCGAATTTTTATAATAAATATCATAAGCGTTTGGACATGCTAGCGTATCCTAAAAATAATGAAATATAACAAAGTAATGCATAAAATATTTTTATTGAAAATAACAACATGTAAAATACTAACATAAAAATAGTGGTACATTCATTATTATACATTATTAACATTATTGAGCAACTTTGGACATTTGAATCTGTTCCACAAAATAACTCATCATGTTCTCTCTTGATACTAGAGTTACTCGCTTCTCTTAGTTCATAACCACTAGAATAATTATTATTCCACTTTTGCGTCATATAAAATTTTTACTGGGATGTCACACACAGGTTCAATACACGTTTCATCCTTGGTATTATTTGATTCATTGACCATATGATCCATTGGTAGTAATAAGTTCACTTGTGCTTTATTCTCCATTTTAATTTATGTTTATATTCATTAGTGATATTGTCACCCATTGCCTTTTTATTTTGAATAGCGATTTCATTGTCTATTATCGCATTATTTTTACAGAGGGTAACAGTTCTGGCATGTCGAAAAGATATGATTTATGATGTTGGTGCAGCAGTATGTATGTCTTCTATTTCCTTTGCTCTCATTCGAATACTAACACCGGAAAGATTACGGATAAAATCTATCAACGGGTAACATGTTACCAGAACCATTAGCTAGAAGTTGGCCCCTCTTCATCAACTATTATTTTTATGTCGGTATTCACTTTGAGTACTAAACTTCTCTGGAAATGATACTTTCACATATCCACCATTTGCATGATGGAAATTCGTGGGTACTCCAAAGGAATTTAAACTCCTCACTGTCATGACAACGTAGGCATACATTTCCAATAAGATCTCCACTACTACTTGTTTCATAGTTCAAATATATCTCTTTGTCAGCATTCAAGGTAACGATGACTTTATCATGTGTACATACTTTCCTCGAATAATTCATTTTCACTTCTTTTTTTTAAATATGATGCCGGTGTTTATCCCTCCAACGGGTAAAAATTACTGGTTTAATACATGCAATAAACTAGATAGTATCGATAAATCTACCATGGAGTACCACTAGGAAAGCCGCTTCCGATGTAAGAGCAAGCATAGAGTATATTTGGTACAGCCGACAAGCATACATAGTGAGAGAGTGATGCAAAGTCGACATAGATTTATCTCATTTTTAAGGTTAATTAACCCTGTTAACCTAGTCTAAATCACTTAACGGACCATAGACGGACCTAGACCTTCCAAAAACAACTGGTTGAAAAAACGAATTCGGCTTGTGTGCTGTTCTCACAGGGAGCATTCTAAGCTATAAGATTGTTCTCTGTATGTCGGACACTCAGATGCCATAAGCCGACGAGACAGATCTGCACATCCAGTTTCATACTTTTTCGTCTCACTATTCATAATTGACATGTGATTTCTTAAAGTTTCAACGTCAGATTCAGCTGTGTGACACGCAAAATCCGTACTGTTAACTTTTGATTTTAGCTCGGACTGTGAATTCTCCATGGATACCATACGATATTCTAACCTTTTATGCTATCGTTAATAGAGTCCAGTTTTTTAATATTTTCAGTAAGTATTGTTAATATCTTAGCAAAATCATCCGCCAGAGTCTTCAGTGAAACGACATCGTTATTCCCTTCGGATGAAAACAGTCGAATTCAACAAACTGTTCTCAACAGACTGAGATCCTTCTTGGACGGTTTTTGGCAATCTTCCTTTTTCGCCCCATGGCAAGTGGAAAATAAAATATATTATCTATCTTACCTATTCTGGCACCAATTATTTATCCACGTTGATGCGTACGTACAGTTCGCTAAACCGCCATTAATTAGGGTAAGGCTAACACCCTATATCCTGCACCACCGACTTCCAACAGCGATTGATTACCGACGCTACCTCAGGAATCACAGCCAGTTTTTGGGAATACTCTGTAGCTGTTGCAGAGTTCAACTAATTAACTGTTCAAAAGCTTGCATTTCATTTCACCCGCCGCCGGCAAGCCGGTAAAGACGCCTGAAATATTACTTGCTCTGAGCTTGATTCATTTGCTTTGGTTTTTTCCCCTTTTTCCTTCCTTTCTCTACCCTTTCTTTTTCCCCAGGTTCCTTCCTTCCTTTTTCTCCTTATTCTTTCATTTTTTCTGGCACACTTTCAACAGCGTAAAGATCAAACTTTTGCAACACTGCGCAGCAGAAAGTTCATTTCAGCCATTTTTTTAAACAGAAAAGAGCTGGAAAGAAACAATATTGAAGTTTTTAATCTGGATTTTTATCACAGTCAATTCACTGATTTTTATTTTTAGAGTCGATTGATTGATATCGGATTCACACTAAATAAAATACTTTTGCCGATGGAAACAAATATAGTTTCAACAAGGAATAGCTGAACAAGTGGACACATCAGAGTTGCCCATAGTTATGCCCATTGATATGTGTTATATATTATATATTAAGAAATATAGAAATGTTATAAATTATTATATATTTTATATATTAAGAAAGTTTGCCCTATTTTTGAAACAGGTGAAAAAACACCAAAAATTACACCTATCAAATTCAAGGTGTCAAAGAACCCTGGCATAGAGTATTCAAATACTTAGTTACAAAAACATTATTATTATCATTTTTTTAGAAGAAAGATAACGAATGTGCATCAATTTGTTTTGTTTGTTTTTCCCAGGTATGATAGTATCGCCGTATAACTCGAAAGAACTGACGAAAGTATTTTGATCTGGTTATTAAAAATCACACCTAGTGGACTGTAAGGTAATATATATGAAAGTTACTTAATTTGTAGCACTCTTCTAAGGGTTTTCATCTTTCTGGAGGTTCAAAATGCGTCGAGGAAACATGAATAAGATAAGATTTATTGGTGAAAAACGGCTATCACAAGCCCAAAAGGGCCGAATTCACACTTTAGTGTCAAATAAAGCAAAAAAAGAACAACAAAAACAAAACAATAGAAAAACAACAGAAAATTATAAAAGGGTCAATGTAAAATACGTAAAAATGTTAAAAAAAAAAACAAAATAAACTCATAAAATTAGAAGGCAATGTAAAGTCAGCAAAAATGCCAAAAAAACGAAAACTCGTAAATTTAACAAGGGGATAAAATAAAATTAAAACGAAAGCATAAGTTAGTTGGTGACTAAACAAAACAAAATATAAAACCTCCAAATTTGCAAAATGGGCATTAAAATTAATAACTATGAGGTAAAAGAGTGAGTGAGGGGGGGGGGGTTGGCAACGGAGATTCACTGGTTGAAAATGTCAACTATGTAAGGGATAAAAGTTCTTCTATATCTTCAGTGCAAACTCTTATTGGGGCAAGAAGGGGGATTTTTGATGACACAGAACGCGGGAGGCGTGGTCGAAGGGATGAATATTGACCAGGGAAAAGGGGAGTTGTTCGGGGGTTAAGAAGGGCATTGTTAGCAAAAACGCCAACGTAATTTTGCTCTCCTTTCCTTAAGGATGACAAGATTATTTCTCCTAAGAAGGGGGGATTTAAGACATTTTCAGAGGGGATTGGACAGGAGAAAGAAGGGGGAGTTTTAAGAAAATTAATAGTAAGAACAGTTAACTTTAAAGGGTTGACTTTCATATCATCAGTAAGAGCTTCGGCTGATATTGATTCCAAGATGTCCATTGGGTTTCTTTTTGAATTTTTGCGATTTAGGGCAAACAGTGCCGATTTAGGGCTTTAAATTTTTTAAGAGTTGAAGGAAGAGGAAAATGTGGCATTTGCACGTTTTAAGATGTCATTACTATGACAATTCCATTTTAAGTCGCTTGAGATGGTAACGCCCAGTAATTTCATAGTGGTAACAGACATTTCAGGGAGGGGATAAATTGGGAGGGGATCAGAATATACATTCAGGCATTTCACGACTTGCGTTCTGTTAGAGAGAAAAGACGCAATTATTCTAATTAAATAAGGTTCAGCTTGAAAGTCATTAGATAGCTTTTCTAATAGTATATTGTGTGATTAAATCAAAAGCTTTTTGCAATGTCAACAGCGATAACATTAAGCCAGGTATTGGGTTTTTTTCGTTTTAACTTTTGTGTTATCATAAGGTGCATGTGTACACATCAAGGGAACAAGATTGTGGGTAGTAGATGTAGAGCGTAGGTTTCCGAATTATCTTTGGTCAACACTTGGGATAATTTTTACTTTCAACCACTCAGCTAAAAAGCTTTCATATAACTTCGAAAAAACTGGAGTAAGAGTAATGGAACGGACACATCAACATTTGATTGTTACCTTTCTTTTTTACGGGAGTAATAAAACCTAATTTCAAAGAAATTAGAAATTTAACAGTAGAGGTAATTTCATTAAAAAGTAAGGACAAAGGCTCTGAGAGATTGTCGGCAAAGGCTTTAATTAGTACAATCGGGATGTCTAGTAGACATGTACTACACTTTTTAATGTTCTTAATTTTTGAATCCACATCCGAGGGTGAAATAACGGGAAAATTGAGAGAGCACAAATCATAAGGAGTGTCAAAAGAAAGGGGAGAGGAGGTTCTGAACTATAGAAGAAAGAAACCTGTTCAGATCATTGGCCGTAACTGAAGGGTCTTCTTGGAAATGGAAATCTATATTATTATGTGTTTTCCCACAAATTTTCTTATTCTATTATTCCATTGTTTTGGCTTTGTAAAAAATAAATCCTGGACTTTGCATTTGTAATATGAAGAAGCAGATTACGTATTTCTTTTTATAGTTTACGCAGTGAGTTCGCACTTCGGATGGTTTCACCACACTTTAGAGATTCAATTTGATTTTAATTAGTTTTACAACTGGCTAGTAATGTATAAATGTCACTAGAACATGTTTTACTTTTTCACAAGGAAGGAATTTATGTATTTTGTTTTAATCAGGATTTTGGAATTCAGAGACTTTTAAAATTAATGTCATTTTTTCCTTTGAGAGCCAGCCAGTTTTCATTGGTAATCCAAGATCCAAATGTGTAAAGGCCATCATTGGAGAAATTGGGCGATAAGAGAAACTCAGTAACAGAAAAAGTTATGATTAAAGCTATGAGAGGTTCGTTAATACACAAAAAATGGCAACTTCCTCTAACGGTGGGCAAAAGGGGACAGGAGGGGCATAGAAAGCCTGCATATTGGTGCAAAATCAAGTCAAGGATTGAATTCCCTTTTGTTGTTGGTTATTTTTACTATTGTTTTAAGTTTAGGGAACTACAAAGGGAATTTAACTTTAGATCCTTTAGCATCACCTACTAAGAAAATACCGGCGTTCGGGAATTTGCATAGGACAAAGTTGGCACTACTTTGCAGTTGTTGGTAGAATGCTAAGGTATTTTCTTTGCAGCGTTTTGATTTGGGGAATAATTGAAGTAGCAAAACACAATCAAATTAAAGGGGCGTGGTAAGACTTTAGGTCTTACACTTACCCAAGTGATTTCATCGTAATCTGAAAGGTTGGGAGTATGAATTAATTTAGGAAAGAGATAATTATTTACAATAATAGTAATCCACCTCCCTTTTTACCTAGGGGGTGATCATGAGGATGAAGTTTTATGAATTGGGAGTAGTTATTAATTTTCAATAAATCAGGGTTCTCTGCTTGGACCTCAGTTACTGCAATTACATCAATTTTGTGTACTTGACAGAGGGCCTCTAGCTCGATCAATTTGTCGAAATTCGGGCTTTCGATGTTCGTAACAAGCAACTTTGGGAAAGTAAAACGGTTACTAAAGAGGGCAATTTTTTGTTTGTTAATTGTGGGAGGCATTGGGGGGTGGGAGGAACTTGGATCTGGGAGAGGAGAGGCATGTTTTTCGGGATGAAGGCTGGGATTCGCTTGAGAAGCAGGATTAAACTTCTGGTTGGGTTGAGCAAGGAGGGTTTGAAAGAAAGGGGTCACATCTTTTAAACCTGGGTCACTCTTTCTGATAATATTTGGAAGGGAAAAAAGACGGTGGTATTTTCAGGGGGTTCAACTTGGGAGGGGTTAACTGGAGAATTAAGAGGAAAGGAATTTTGCTGGGAATATGGAGTTTTTTCTGGGTGGTAAAGGTGGAAGTTTTTTTGAGTGAGCAGGGTGGATTTGGGATAAAAAAAGGAAGAGTATGTGCTGATGAGCTAATTTTACTAATTGAAAGTACGGGGCTCCGCTTGTGGGTTGATTGAGAACTTGTAACTATTTTCATATTAAAAGTTTTACTGCGCCTGGCTATAGCACAATAATCCTTGTTTTTCAAATGTAATAACATGCACTGAGTTTCAAAACATAGGCCACTTTGAAATGTATGGCAGGGTTTGGAATGGGAAAGGGAGCAATAATCGTCATTACAGTGACCAGTAGTTAAAAAAGACATACAAGGGTGAACAAAGGTACAATCACTCTTTTTTATGCACATGTTGGCCAAGAGAAATCGTCAGGCAATAGAATTCTTCCCTGATTTGGCTTCAGGAACCAATTTACTAATAATACTCAAGTTGTAACTGACCACTGGATCTGGAATATTGGCTGAGTTCACGCTTAAATTGTCACTGACCTCTGGATCTGGAATATTGATTGAGCTCTCATTTAAGTTGTCACTGAACTCTGGAGCTAGGTCACCGATAAAATTCATATTTGAGTTGACACCTGCTTCATTAATATTCATGTGTTGGGAGTTGTTGCTTCTAAATTGAATTGCAGTTGGTTTCAAATTAGCAATTTGCTGATTTGTATTCACAGACTTAAGTGTCTTCTTAATTATATTTCCCATAAGACCAATGAAAGTGGAAATTTCGTTGGTAATGAACTCGAGTTTTTTTTTCAGCATTAAGAGGGAGGGGAAGGAAGGGTCACATAGGGGGCTGGAATCACAATTGCCGCATCATTAGAAGGCTCAAAATTAGATTCAAAATCTGTCTGGGTACTGGCATCTTTAGTTTCTAGCAGAAAATCAGTCTGGAAACTGGTAACGCTGGTTAAAACTGGTAGGGGAGTAGTCTGACACTCGCTTTGGGCTGCAATGAAAGCTTTACCATCCCTTTGGCAAGGGGGGACGACGTGATATCATCTAAAATTTAAATCGGCGTCTTGGGGTATCACTAGCTTTTGAAGAATTTATTCCTGACAATCGGCGTCGTGGGGTATCATTAGCTTTCGAAGAATTAGGGGTGGTATATTCTTGATTTTTGGTGATGTTTTGTTTCGAGGCATAATCCAAACATAACCAGTTCTTATTCCACTGGGAACGTTCTATCCCCGCATATTGCTCATGAATGGAAGAGCTGCAAGTACTACACACCAGGCAATTGATTGTTGCCCTTAATCTACACTCAGGACACACTCTCTTAAAGTCCTTTGGTTGTCCTTTAGTTGATTAATATAAAGGGTTAAAAAGTTCAATTCACCTGTGGCTGGTGACAAAATCCGGAAGTTAGGTTACAGTTAATCAACTTTGTCACTGAATTAACTGAGTCTACTGCGGAAAGGCATAAACCAAATAGGTGTTAACAGGTTGAACTCTGGTTGAAGACTGAATATTTTGTCAGGCAATTTTAGAAGCCTGTTACTCGTGTTCAAACGAGCAAGTTTAAGTGAACTAAGAGAAACAAATTAATACTCAGGAAATATACGTACCTTTTTTTAGTTTTTAGTACAATTATCCTGTTATTGCACGAGGCAATTTGTTCAGATTTTCTCCAGGGTATCTTGAACAATGAACTCTCTAAATAGAATTTCAAAGTTGATGCTTTAGTTTTGTCACTTCCATCTATTGTTCCCCCAGTTTTCGCTACATTTTATTCCCTAGAGATCTTGTCTATATCCAGTTCAAAAAGGGAACAAATATCGCTCACCAACTTTTATCCAAGTTAAGAAAGAAAAAAGGTGAATCTATTCACAAGACTTTTTCCTCTCTGACATCGACACGAAGCGAATTGTTTTGCCAGTCGAGAAAATTGAATTAGCAAAATTTCTTGTTGTTAGAAACTTGCCATCTTTGCCATGGTGTGATTCGCTGGACTAAATAAACATTTCTGAAATACTGAATATTGAATTTTGATTGTTAAAAGGAAAACTCCAGGCTTTCTCTAAGGGAATTTGGGACAATAAATTTCTTAGAGTTTCTTGGTCTGTACTTTTGTACTGTCATTTCCTTCAATAAATGTTCTACTTTAGTAGAACCCCCCTATCGACTCCCATCCCTCACCCCTGCTGCCATCTACAATTGAGTCTGACTCTGATCCCACACCACATATGGGCATAGAGTCCCTATGGAGATGGTTTTTCTCACTGAGAATGAAAAAACAGGATCTTTCTCACTTTTATGGATGTTTCTTGGATGGTTATGGGTGTTTGTTAATTTATTTGATGTTTTTCATGGTTGTCAACAGCAATTTATGCATGTTTTTATGGTTTTTGTCACTGAGAATGAAAAAACAGAATTTCTCTCACTTTGATGTATTTTCAAGGAGAATTGTCTCCGGGCGAAGTTTATTAATGTTTTTGGTGTTCGTCCAGGAGAATTGTTTCCGGGCGAAGTTTATTAATGTCTGACGAATAATGTCAAGGTTGATAGATTTGTCACGAAAGGGGAAATAATTTGTTGTTTCTAAGGGGAATTATTGATCTACGAAAGGGGAATTAATTTGCTGTTTCTAAGGGGAATTATTGATTTGTCATGAAAGGGAAATTAATTTGTTGTTTCTAAGGGGAATTATTGATTCACGAAAGGGGAATTAATTTGTTGTTTCTAAGGGGAATTATTGATTCACGAAACGGGAATTAATTTGTTGTTTCTAAGGGGAATTATTGATTCACGAAAGGGGAATTAATTTGTTGTTTCTAAAGGGAATTATTGATTCAAGAAAGGGGGAATTAATTTGTTGTTTCTATGGGGAAGGTGGGGAAGAGATATATTGATCTAGGACTCGAAAGGGAATCCGTCAGGAGAATTGTCTCCGGGCGAAGTTTATTAATGTCTTTGGTGTTCGTCCAGAAGAATTGTTTCCGGGCGAAGTTTATTAATGTCTGACGGATGACGTCAAGGTTGATTGATTTGTTGGTGTTCATCCAGGAGAATTATCTCCGGGCGAATGTTTTGATCTTAGGAGTTTATTAATGTCTTTGGTGTTCGTCCAGGAGAATCGTTTCCGGGCGAAGTTTATTAATGTCTGACAGATGATGTCAAGGTTGATTGATTTGTTGGTGTTCATACAGGAGAATTATCTCCGGGCGAATGTTTTGATCTTAGAGATGAAGAGATTAACGCGGGAAAGAATTTCCTAGGAATTTCAAATGTGACAGCGCAGGGATGCCAAAACAAAAGGAACACGCATAAATTACGTTTAGGGATTATTTGGGCGAAACCCTTTTGAGACATTTTAGAAGATGATTTAAGCGGAACCGTTTGAGGTATTTTAGAATATGATTTTAGAAGATGATTTGAGGGTGAAACTCTGTGGTCTTTATTTTACACAAGTTCCGTTTGAACAGTGTTGTGAGGTCCCCTACCCCAACAATCCCCCTACCCCAACCCCGAAAGAACCCCCGGGCCCCCAAAGGCCCCCGGTCCTCCTAATGCCCCTCGAGCCCCCAAAGACCCCCGGCACCCCAAAGCCCCCCTCAACCCTCCCCTCCCCCTCCCCCAATTTTTTTAAAATAATTTTTGAATTTTTTAACATGACATTTTTTCAACTTTTTTACGTATCTGAAAATGACATGAAATATGCTTACGGCTCTACCAATTGTACTCTGTGCTTGTTCATAGACACGACGCGGCTTTCCCACTGGTACTTTATGGCAGGTTATCGACAATACCTAGTTTATCGCATGCATTAAATCAGTATTTTTTACGCAGACGAAGGATAAACACACAATTCATATCTGTAAAAAAGCGAAGATGAATTATTCGACGAAAGTATGTGCACATGATAAAATCATCGTCGTGTTGAATGCTGACAAGGAGAAATACCTGAACTATGAAACGAGTGCAAGTGGTAACACTATTGGAAATGTATGCATGCGTTGTCTTGACAGCGAGAAGTTAGATTTCTTTGGAGTACCCAAAAATTTCAATCGTGTAAACGGTGGATATGCGAGAGTAACATTACCAGAGAAATTAGTGCTCAAAGAGAATGGAAACTTAAAAATAATTGTCGATGATAGGGGACAACTCCTTGCTACTGTTGCTGGTAACATATTACCTGTTGATACATCCTATCATCATCTTTCCTGTATTAGCATTTTAAAGAGGACAAGAAGAAGACAAGCATACTCCTGCACTAATGTCATAAATCATATCTTGTCAATGTGCCAAAACTGCTATCTATGTAAAAATAATGTGACAATAGACAGTGAAATCGCAGGCAGAATAAAAAGGACATTAGCAGACAATATCATCAATGAATATAAAGATGAATTGACGGAAAGTAATGCGCAAGTGTACTAATAATGTGTAATAATGTATTTAACATATTTTTATATTAATATTCTACATGTCATTATTTCATTAAAAATATCTTATGCATTATTTTGTTAAGTGTTCATTATTTTTAGGGTATGCTTGAACGTCAAACGTTCAGAATATCTATTAAAAAGGTCAGAGATGTAAGAAAAGGAATTTTTAGAGACAAAGATACTACTAGCAGGCTCAATTATGTACTAATAATGTGTACTAATAATGTGTGTACTAATATAATGTACTAATAATGTGTAATAATGTATTTAACATATTTTTATATTAATATTCTACATGTCGTTATTTCATTAAAAATATCTTATGCATTATTTTGTTAAGTGTTCATTATTTTTAGGGTATGCTTGAACGTCAAACGTTCAGAATATCTATTAAAAAGGTCAGAGATGTAAGAAAAGGAATTTTTTGAGATAAAGATACTACTAGAAGGCTCAATTTTTCATAGAAGATAGAAAAGTTCAAGTTCTCTTCTGAATTTTACCAAAGAACACAATTCAATTCTAATTTCTCCAGAGAAAATAAAAAGCTTCCACTTCAGTTTTAAGTTCATCAAGACAGAAAAAATTTAAAGTTCAGTTCTAAATTTTTCCATAGAAGATAGGAAAAGTTATACTATGATTGTGATTATTTTCTATGAAGATAAAAAGTTTCACTTTAATTCTAAATTTTCTTAAATTAAGTTCCAACTTTTCTCAAAGAGATGAAAAAATTTAAAGTTCTGTTCCAAATATTTTCCCGGAAGAAGAAAAGTTCGACTTCGATTCTGAATTTTCTCAATGAAAATGAAATAAGTTATTGATCAATTCTATTTTCCCAAAATAATATTAAAATTTTCCACTTAAGTTCAGATTTTTCTCAAAGAGATGAAGAAATTTAAAATACTATTCCAAATTTTTCATAGAAGATAGAAAAGTTCAAGTTCTCTTCTGAATTTTACCAAAGAACACAATTTAATTCTAATTTCTCCAGAGAAAATAAAAAGCTTCCACTTCAGTTTTAAGTTCACCAAGACATAAAAAATTTAAAGTTCTGTTCCAAATATTTTCCCGGAAGAAGAAAAGTTCGACTTCGATTCTGAATTTTCAGCAATGAAAATGAAATAAGTTATTGATCAATTCTATTTTCTCAAAATAATATAAAAATTTTCCACTTCAATTCAGATTTTTCTCAAAGAGATGAAGAAATTTAAAATACTATTCCAAATTTTTCATAGAAGATAGAAAAGTTCAACTTCTCTTCTGAATTTTACCAAAGAACACAATTCAAGTCTAATTTCTCGAGAGAAAATAAAAGCTTCCACTTCAGTTTTAAGTTTACCAAGACATAAAAAATTTAAAGTTCAGTTCTAAATTTTTCCGTAGAAGATAGGAAAAGTTATACTATGATTGTGATTATTTTCCATGAAGATAGCTTCATGGAAAAGCTTCCACTTCAGTTTTAAGTTTACCAAGACATAAAAAATTTAAAGCTCAGTTCTAAATTTTTTCGTAGAAGATAGGAAAAGTTATACTATGATTGTGATTATTTTCCATGAAGATAAAAAGTTTCACTTTAATTCTAAATTTTCTTAAATTCAGTTCCGACTTTTCACATAGAGATGAAAAAAGTTTAAAGTTCTGTTCCAAATTTTTCATAGAAGATTGAAAAAGTTATATTTTGATCGTGAATATTCAAGTTCTCTCCTGAATTTTACCAAAAAACACAATTCAATTCTAATTTCTCCAGAGAAAATAAAAAGCTTCCACTTCAGTTTTAAGTTCACCAAGACATAAAAAATTTAAAGTTCATTTCTAAATTTTTCCGTAGAAGATAAGAAAAGTTATACTACGATTGTGATTATTTTCCATGAAGATAAAAAATTTCACTTTAATTCTAAATTTTCTCAAATTCAATTCTGACTTTTCTCAAAGAGATTAAAAATTTTAAAGTTCTGTTCCAAATACTTTCCCAGAAGAAGAAAAGTTCAACTTCGATTCTGAATTTTCTCAATGAAAATGAAATAAGTTATTGATCAATTCTTTTTTCCCAAAATAATATAAAAATTTTACACTTCAGTTCAGATTTTTCTCAAAGAGATGAAGAAATTTAAAATACTATTCCAAATTTTTCATAGAAGATAGAATTGTTAAAGTTCTCTTCTGAATTTTACCAAAGAACACAATTCAATTCTAATTTCTCCAGAGAAAATAAAAAGCTGCCACTTCAGTTTTAAGTTCACCAAGACATAAAAAAAAAAAAAAAATTAATGTTCAGTTCTAAATTTTTCCGTAGAAGATAGGAAAAGTTATACTATGATTGTGATTATTTTCCATGAAGATAAAAATTTTTACTTTAATTCTAAATTTTCTTAAATTCAATTACGACTGTTCTCAAAGAGATGAAAAAATTTAAAGTTCTGTTCCAAATATTTTCCCGGATGAAGAAAAGTTCAACTTCGATTCTGAATTTTCTCAATGAAAATGAAAAAAGTTATTGATCAATTCTTTTTTTCCAAAATAATATAAAAATTTTACACTTCAGTTCAGATTTTTCTCAAACAGATGAAAAAATTTAATATACTGTTCCAAATTTTTCATAGAAGATAGAAAAGTTCAAGTTCTCTTCTGAATTTTACCAAAGAACATAATTCAATTCTAATTTCTCCAGAAAAAATAAAAAGCTTCCACGTCAGTTTTAAGTTCACCAAGACATAAAAAATTTAAAGTTCAGTTCTAAATTTTTCCGTAGAAGATAGGAAAAGTTATACTATGATTGTGATTATTTTCCTTGAAGATAAAAAGTTTCACTTTAATTCTAAATTTTCTCAAATTCAATTCCGACTTTTCTCAAAGAGATGAACAAATTTAAAGTTCTGTTCCAAATATTTTCCCAGAAGAAGAAAAGTTCAACTTCGATTCTGAATTTTCTCAATGAAAATGAAATAAGTTATTGATCAATTCTATTTTCCCAAAATAATATAAAAATTTTCCACTTCAGTTCAGATTTTTCTCAAAGAGATGAAGAAATTTAAAATACTATTCCAAATTTTTATTTTTATGTCTTGGTGAACTTGAATTTTTATGTCTTGGTGAACTTAAAACTGAAGTGGAAGCTTTTTATTTTCTCTGGAGAAATTAGAATTGAATTGTGTTCTTTGGTAAAATTCAGAAGAGAACTTGAATATTCACGATCAAAGTATAACTTTTCCAATCTTCTATGAAAAATTTGGAACAGAACTTTAAATTTTTTTCATCTCTATGTGAAAAGTCGGAACTGAACTTAAGAAAATTTAGAATTAACGTGAAACTTCTTATCTTCATGGAAAATAATCACAATCATAGTATAACTTTTCCTATCTTCTACGGAAAAACTTAGAACTGAACTTTAAATTTTTTATGTCCTGGTGAACTTAAAACTGAAGTGGAAGCTTTTTATTTTCTCTGGAGAAATTAGAATTGAATTGTGTTCTTTGGTAAAATTCAGAAGAGAACTTGAACTTTTCTATCTTCTATGAAAAATTTGGAATAGTATTTTAAATTTCTTCATCTCTTTGAGAAAAATCTGAACTGAAGTGGAAAATTTGTATATTATTTTGGGAAAATAGAATTGATCAATAACTTATTTCATTTTCATTGAGAAAATTCAGAATCGAAGTTGAACTTTTCTTCTTCCGGGAAAATATTTGGAACAGAACTTTAAATTTGTTCATCTCTTTGAGAAAAGTCGGAACTGAATTTAAGAAAATTTAGAATTAAAGTGAAACTTTTTATCTTCATAGAAAATAATCACAATCATAGTATAACTTTTCCTATCTTCTATGGAAAAATTTGGAACTGAACTTTAAATTTTTTATGTCTTGGTGAACTTAAGACTGAAGTGGAAGCTTTTTATTTTCTCTGGAGAAATTAGAATTGAATTGTGTTCTTTGGTAAAATTCAGAAGAGAACTTGAACTTTTCTATCTTCTATGAAAAATTTGGAATAGTATTTTAAATTTTTTCATCTCTTTGAGAAAAATCTGAACTGAAGTGGAAAATTTTTATATTATTTTTGGAAAATAGAATTTATCAATAATTTATTTCATTTTCATTGAGAAAATTCAGAATCGAAGTTGAACTTTTCTTCTTCCGGGAAAATATTTGGAACAGAACTTTAAATTTTTTCATCTCTTTGAGAAAAGTCGGAATTGAATTTAAGAAAATTTAGAATTAAAGTGAAACTTTTTATTTTCATGGAAAATAATCACAATCATAGTATAACTTTTCCTATCTTCTACGGAAAAATTTAGAAGTGAACTTTAAATTTTTTATGTCTTGGTGAACTTAAAACTGAAGTGGAAGCTTTTTATTTTCTCTGGAGAAATTAGAATTGAATTGTGTTCTTTGGTAAAATTCAGAAGAGAACTTGAATATTTACGATCAAAGTATAACTTTTCCAATCTTCGATGAAAAATTTGGAACAGAACTTTAAATTTTTTTCATCTCTATGTGAAAAGTCGGAACTGAATTTAAGAAAATTTAGAATTAAAGTGAAACTTTTTATCTTCATGGAAAATAATCACAATCATAGTATAACTTTTCCTATCTTCTACGGAAAAATTTAGAACTGAACTTTAAATTTTTTATGTCTTGGTAAACTTAAAACTGAAGTGGAAGCTTTTTATTTTCTCTCGAGAAATTAGACTTGAATTGTGTTCTTTGGTAAAATTCAGAAGAGAAGTTGAACTTTTCTATCTTCTATGAAAAATTTGGAATAGTATTTTAAATTTCTTCATCTCTTTGAGAAAAATCTGAATTGAAGTGGAAAATTTTTATATTATTTTGAGAAAATAGAATTGATCAATAACTTATTTCATTTTCATTGCTGAAAATTCAGAATCGAAGTCGAACTTTTCTTCTTCCGGGAAAATATTTGGAACAGAACTTTAAATTTTTTCTTCTCTTTGAGAAAAGTCGGAACTGAATTTAAGAAAATTTAGAATTAAAGTGAAAATTTTTATCTTCATAGAAAATAATCACAATCATAGTATAACTTTTCTTATCTTCTATGGAAAAATTTAGAACTGAACTTTAAATTTTTTCTGTCTTGGTGAACTTAAAACTGGAGTGGAAGCTTTTTATTTTCTCTGGAGAAATTAGAATTGAATTGTGTTCTTTGGTAAAATTCAGAAGAGAACTTGAACTTTTCTATCTTCTATGAAAAATTTGGAATAGTATTTTAAATTTCTTCATCTGTTTGAGAAAAATCTGAACTGAAGTGGAAAATTTTTATATTATTTTGGGAAAATAGAATTTATAAATAGCTAATTTCTTTTTCATTGAGAAAATTCAGAATAGAACTTGAACTTTTCTTCACTTCGTTGAGAAAATTAAAAATTGAACTTAAAACTGAAGTGGAAGCTTTTTATTTTCTCTGGAGAAATTAGAATTGAATTGTGTTCTTTGGTAAAATTCAGAAGAGAACTTGAATATTTACGATCAAAGTATAACTTTTCCAATCTTCTATGAAAAATTTGGAACAGAACTTTAAATTTTTTTCATCTCTATGTGAAAAGTCGGAACTGAATTTAAGAAAATTTAGAATTAAAGTGAAACTTTTTATCTTCATGGAAAATAATCACAATCATAGTATAACTTTTCCTATCTTCTACGGAAAAATTTAGAACTGAACTTTAAATTTTTTATGTCTTGGTAAACTTAAAACTGAAGTGGAAGCTTTTTATTTTCTCTCGAGAAATTAGACTTGAATTGTGTTCTTTGGTAAAATTCAGAAGAGAAGTTGAACTTTTCTATCTTCTATGAAAAATTTGGAATAGTATTTTAAATTTCTTCATCTCTTTGAGAAAAATCTGAATTGAAGTGGAAAATTTTTATATTATTTTGAGAAAATAGAATTGATCAATAACTTATTTCATTTTCATTGCTGAAAATTCAGAATCGAAGTCGAACTTTTCTTCTTCCGGGAAAATATTTGGAACAGAACTTTAAATTTTTTCTTCTCTTTGAGAAAAGTCGGAACTGAATTTAAGAAAATTTAGAATTAAAGTGAAAATTTTTATCTTCATAGAAAATAATCACAATCATAGTATAACTTTTCTTATCTTCTATGGAAAAATTTAGAACTGAACTTTAAATTTTTTCTGTCTTGGTGAACTTAAAACTGGAGTGGAAGCTTTTTATTTTCTCTGGAGAAATTAGAATTGAATTGTGTTCTTTGGTAAAATTCAGAAGAGAACTTGAACTTTTCTATCTTCTATGAAAAATTTGGAATAGTATTTTAAATTTTTTCATCTCTTTGAGAAAAATCTGAACTGAAGTGGAAAATTTTTATATTATTTTGGAAAAATAGAATTTATAAATAGCTAATTTCTTTTTCATTGAGAAAATTCAGAATAGAACTTGAACTTTTCTTCACTTCGTTGAGAAAATTAAAAATTGAACTTAAAACTGAAGTGGAAGCTTTTTATTTTCTCTGGAGAAATTAGAATTGAATTGTGTTCTTTGGTAAAATTCAGAAGAGAACTTGAACTTTTCTATCTTCTATGAAAAATTGAGCCTGCTAGTAGTATCTTTATCTCTAAAAATTCCTTTTCTTACATCTCTGACCTTTTTAATAGATATTCTGAATGTTTGACGTTCTAGCGTACCCAAAAAATAATGAACACTTAACAAAATAATGAATAAGAAATTTTTAATGAAATAACGACATGTAGAATATTAATATAAAAATATGTTATATACATTATTATACATTATTAGTACACTTACGCTTCACTTTCCGTTAATTCATCTTTATATTCATTGATGATATTGTCTGCTAATGTCCTTTTTATTCTGCCTGCGATTTCACTGTCTATTGTCACATTATTTTTACATAGATAGCAGTTTTGGCACTTTGACAAGATATAATTAGTGACATTAGTGCAGGAGTATGCTTGTCTTCTTCTTGTCCTCTTTAAAATGCTAATACCGGAAAGATGATGATAGGATGTATCAACAGGTGATGTGTTACCAGCAATAGTAGCAAGGAGTTGTCCCCGATCATCGACAATTATTTTTAAGTTTGCTTCTCTCCGAGCACTAATTTCTCTGGTAATGTTACTCTCGCATATCCACCGTTTACACGATTGAAATTCTTGGGTACTCCAAAGAAATCTTACTTCTCGCTGTCATGACAACGCATGCATACATTTCCAATAGTGTTACCACTTGCACTCGTTTCATAGTTCAGGTATTTCTCCTTGTCCGCATTCAACACGACGATGATTTTATCATGTGCACATACTTTCGTCGAATAATTCATCTTCACTTTTTTACAGATATGAATTGTGTGTTGATCCTTCCACTGCGTAAAAAATACTGATTTAATGCATGCAATAAACTAGGTAGTGTCGATAACCTGCCATAGAGTACGAGTGGGAAAGCCGCGTTGTGTCTATGAACAAGCACAGAGTACAATTGGTAGAGTCGGTAAGCATATTTCATGTCTTTTTAAGATACGTAAAAAAGTTGAAAAAAGTTCATGTTAAAAATTAAAACATTATTCTAAAAAAATGGGGGAAGGGGGAGGGGAGGGGAGGAGAGGGGGCTTTGGGGTCTTTGGGGGCTCGAGGGGCATTAGGGGGACTGGGGGCCTTTGGGGGGCCTGGGGGTTCTTTCGGGGTTGGGGTAGGGGGTCGGGGCCTTTGGGGTTTGGGTAGGGGGACTGTTGGGGTAAGGGACCTCACGACACTATTCAAATGGAACTTGTGTATTATAAAGAACACAGAGTTTCACCCTCAAATCATCTTCTAAATCATCTTCTAAAATCATCTTCTAAAATACCTCAAACGGTTCCGCTTAAATCATCTTCTAAAATGTCTCAAAACGGTTTCGTCCAAATAATCCCTAAACGTAATTTATGCGTGTTCCTTTTGTTTTGGCATCCCTGCGCTGTCACATTTGAAATTCCTAGGAAACCCTTTCCCGCTTTAATCTCTTCATCTCTAAGATCAAAACATTCGCCCGGAGATAATTCTCCTGGATGAACACCAACAAATCAATCAACCTTGACATCATCCGTCAGACATTAATAAACTTCGCCCAGAAACAATTCTCCTGGACGAAAACCAAGGACATTAATAAACTCCTAATATCAAAACATTCACCCGGAGATAATTCTCCTGGATGAACATCAACAAATCAATCAACCTTGACATCATCCGTCAGACATTAATAAACTTCGCCCGGAAACAATTCTCCTTGACGAACACGAAAGACATTAATAAACTTCGCCCGGAGACAATTCTCCTGACGGATTCCCTCTCGAGTCCTAGATCAATATATCTCTTCCCCACCTTCCCCATAGAAACAACAAATTAATTCTCCCTTTCTTGAATCAATAATTCCCCTTAGAAACAACAAATTAATTCCCCTTTCGTGAATCAATAATTCCAC
This sequence comes from Artemia sinica, assembly GCA_027921565.1. Lineage (NCBI taxonomy): Eukaryota > Metazoa > Arthropoda > Branchiopoda > Anostraca > Artemiidae > Artemia > Artemia sinica. The sequence continues at coordinate 62,544,959 of CM051261.1, read as the reverse complement.
TTAGAAACAACAAATTAATTCCCCTTTCGTGAATCAATAATTCCCCTTAGAAACAACAAACTAATTCCCCTTTCGTGAATCAATAATTACCCTTAGAAACAACAAATTAATTCCCATTTCATGACAAATCAATAATTCCCCTTAGAAACAGCAAACTAATTCCCCTTTCGTAGATCAATAATACCCCTTAGAAACAACAAATTAATTCCCCTTTCGTGACAAATCTATCAACCTTGACATCATCCGTCAGACATTAATAAACTTCGCCCGGAAACAATTCTCCTGGACGAACACCAAAAACATTAATAAACTTCGCCCGGAGACAATTCTCCTTGAAAATACATCAAAGTGAGAAAAATTCTGTTTTTTCATTCTCAGTGACAAAAACCATAAAAACATGCATAAATTGCTGTTGACAACCATGAAAAACATCAAATAAATTAACAAACACTCATAACCATCCAAGAAACATCCATAAAAGTAAGAAAAATCCTTTTTTTTCATTCTCAGTGAGAAAAACCATCTCCCTAGGGACTCTATGCCCATATATGGTGTGGGATCAGAGTCAGACTCAATTGTAGATGGCAGCAGGGGTGAGGGATGGGAGTCGATAGGGGGGTTCTACTTACTTTACATAGCGCTCAACTCCCTTGAGATAGCGCTTGTCTTTTATTCATTAAATAAAAAAGAAATTCCGTTCATTTCAGTGAGGACAGAAAGAGTCAGCTTCAGTGATGCCAAAGAGGTACAATTGTACCATTTTGGTGCATTTCACCTATACTGGTACAATTTAGTACAATCCCACAAAATATGGTACATTTTACAAAATTATGGCACAATTCAGTATTTTTGTACCTATGTGTATTCGTTCATCTAAAAATATTTTATTTGACCCTGATCTGTACAGCATAGTCAAGACAAGAGTCAGACAAGCAGTCACCTATTTTCCTTTTTTCGTATCAATTAAAAAAAACTTTCCGAAAAATAAGTTTTTCAAACAAAAGTTAAGTCTATTTTAAACTTAAGCTCAGCAGATACAAATACCTGCTAAAATTCAAACTCAAAACGACCAGAAATTACTACTAAAGAATAAATGAAACCCAAAACGAACAGAAATTAAATAAACAATCATAGGAAAAAATATACAACAAGTAATAATATAAATGAATAAATAGATTTTAAAGTGAATAATACTTAGATTGAATATGAAAATCAAGATTAAAACGGAAAAAAAAATATTTTGCTATTGAAGCATAAATGAAACTTAAAACGAACAGAAATTAAATAAACAATCAATGCAAACAAACATGCAATAGATATTAATGTAAATGAATAAATAAATCTTAAAAGGAGTGAAACTTAAATTGGATATGCAAATCAAGCTTGAAACGAACAAAAATCACTACAAACAAGAGTTTGGGTATCACCTTCTCTCACTGTAAAAGTCTAAAACCTACAGCGTCATTGGCGCTTTACTGACAACCAATTTTTTACAAACATTTTCTTTTGTACTTATTATTGAAAATAGACATTAAATTTATAGTAAAATTTTGAACTGATGAGCTTTCAGCAATTAATGTCATTATACATCAAATATTCAGTTTAATTTATTAGTTCTTTCTAAAATTGTTCAAGACGAATATAGTTTCACTACAAAAAAGAATTTGGATACTGCCCCCTTCCTTAACTGTAAATAAGAACCAAAAGCCTACTGCGTCATTGGCGCTTCACTGAAAACGAATTATATTGCAAATATTATCTTTTCCAGTTCTTTCAGCATTGAAAATAAAAATAAAATTAGAGTGAAATAAATTATTGAACTGATGGATCTTTCAACAACTAATATCATTATATATCAAATATTCGATTTGATGTTGTTTATACTTTCCAAGACTGTTCAAGACGCATATAGTTTTCAGTAAAGCACCAATGACGCAGTAGGTTTTAAACTTTTACAGTGAGAGAAGGAGGCGATACCCAAATTTTTCTCTGGCAGACAAATAGCAGGCCAAACTATAAAGTATTAAAAAAAGAAAAGATTTAAACTATTGTTTTCTTTTTCCCTGAAAAGACTATGTCAATATAAAAAGAACATAAATTAATTAAAAAAAAACTTTTTCCAAAAAATGGGTCTTTCAAGAAAAGTAAAGAACTCCATTAAGCCAAAAATGAGCAAAAATAAAATCAAATAATCTACCAAGCGTGAAACTACCACAAATCAGCATCGATAAATAAATGAAACCCAAAACGAGCAGAAATTACAATAAATAACCGAGTCAAGCTCAAAATGAGCATAAATTAACATGAGTAGGGCTGAAAACCCATATGCCATTCCAAGGCCAGAACATAATTTACACTTTAATGAAAAAAAAAATACAATGAATTTGCATTGTCAGTTGAATATACATATACTGATATTTAGTAATCAAGATGTTAATATTATTTGATTTATTAAAGATATAAAAGTAAAAACATTTATATATTTTCCAGTAAAGTGCAAGTTATCTTCTGGCCTTGGGAAGGCATAGGGGTTTTGAGCCCTACTCATGTTAATTTCTGCTCGTTTTGAGTTTGAAAAAGTTTTCGAAAGTTTGCCAAGTTTATAAATGGTTGTAAGTGGCCGAAGAACAACGACTTTTGTTGGCCTGTAGTAAAATGTTTCTGTTGTAATATATGTTACTCCGAACAATTTCTTTCAAGTACTCTTAGGAGTAATGTACTGTATTAGAAGAGAGAGAAAACAAAGGAATGGAGAAAGAAAGTGTCCTATGAAAAAATGTCCTATGCAAAATTTTCATAGATAGTACTTTACGTTATGTCACTGACGATCCGCGTGTTACGCTTCGCGTAACACGCGAAAAACAATTTGGGATATGGTACATTTTTTTTGTCTTTGGTACATTTTTCACGCAATTTGTGGTACTTTTTGTTTTGAGGTGTTGGTAACACTGGTTGGCTTATACAACCATTCTCTCCAAAGTCTAAACAAAGTGAACTATGTTTTTCACGTTGGGGAAATTCACATTGCAAATATTATACCATTTCAATCCCGTCTTCCTTAAGATATTGTTTCAGATTTAAATTGACGAATAAATAGTCCTTATTTAGTCTATAACATATTTTGATCACAAGAAAATTCCGTCGGAATAATTTCCTCAGAAGTAACCCTACTGGAAATGATTTGCTTAGGACAATAAATTCTCTAAACAGGCTTGAAAAATTAATACCTTTTTAAAACGGGTTGTCAAACTCTGTCTTATTGAGTATTCTCTGCGTACAAGATTAACATCAAACCTTGAGAAAATCACATCCCTGCTTCCAGGTAGCCTTAGGACATCCATTTTAAGCAAATAATGTCAAGGCTACTGGCACTGCCATCAATTGGGAGACGGAGGGACATGTACCGTATATATATATATTTTGCCCTACCCCCTCGGAATTTGAAAAATATTCTTGTTTGTTTGTTCATTGAAAAAAAATTATTCCTAGATTTTAAAAATATTTTTAACCCTAAAACCAACAAAGAGAAAAATCTCAATTAAAAAAAAAAAACAGCAAACGAGACTGCGGCCAGTGGAGAGAAAAGTAAAGACAAATTCAAAACAACGCGGATATTTCGCCTGTATCACAAACAAGGTGTCTTCAGTAAGAAAGACAGAAGAAGAACAAGATAAAAAAAAAAACAAGTTAAAACTAAAAAACCAATAAGAAAATTTGTTGATTTAACAAATTTGCATGTTTTTTAACCAAAGACAAATAATAATTGACAGAAGCGGCTAATTGTTGCCCGTAAAATTGACGAAGTTCGGCTTAAGATCTTTCATATTTAAACCTCCCCTTAATTTTTGTAAATTGGCGTCATTTGCTACTAGTTGTTTGGAATAGACGTAGATGCAATTTTAGAGCGAATATTCCAGCAAGCTTTAATAGTATAAAATTTAGGTACTAGGGATGAACATGAAATGATATTTTCTTATCCTAGAGATAAATCAGCGGCCAAAAAGAGTAACAAAAACAAACTTAAAAATTTGCATTAGCTTCTATATTTACCGTTTGTTTTGAATGGGCTGCCAGCAGCTACATGAACAAAGGTGCCGTTGTACGGCAGTAGAGTTTCTTAAACTAGAAAGCTGAATATTTAGCTTTTCTACAATTTTTATTTTCACTCAATTCTTCGGGCGGATTTTTTTATTTGACGCCACATAATGGAAGATAGCACTTCATTGCGGTGGTGGAACCTTTTTTAATTATCAACTTGGTGGAAGTCACGAAAGACTTGAGGAACATAGATAACTAGAGTAAAGCCAAGACAGAGTTGTCAAAACGCATCAGTTCTGTGAGCCATTTTAGGGTATTTGAACAGCACCGGAGCTCTGAATTTCCCTTGGAGTGACTCCTCTGCCAGCATTCAAGATCCAGTAAGTAGTTCAATTAGATAATATTTAGGAAAATTATACCAAAAACCCATAGTTAAGCACGTATTTGTGCCATCTCTCTCGAAAAACAAAAACAAACATTTCCCCTTATGCAAATAGTAGTTTCATAGGTTTCTTTGACACGCTGAATTTGACGGTCTAATTTGGTCAAGATACCAACCACTCTCAATAAGTTTATTTCTCTTCTGATAAAAATGAATTTTCTCATTCTTCTGATTGAATTCTTCTGATCTGATTGAATGAATTTTCACATTCATCAATCTTCTGATTGATGAATTTTCTCATTTTTAAACTTTTGATGGATTGGGCGATTTTGAACAAAATCACTATAAAGTTATTTGAATTGCCACAAAAGCCAAACGAGTCACGTCTTTATCTTCCAGGCACTTTGAGAAAAATATTTTGATGTCATTGCTCTTGCGTTTTAAAATCTATCTTAAATTTGAGTTTTAGAGCTGACACTAATTAAAATAAGCAAATTTTGAGTTCACTCGAAGAAAATATCAGTATAAAAAAATGTAAACCTTTCTGCAAGACTTCTCGTATGTGGGCGAGGTCAAAGGCCATACCCACGAGTTCGTTAAGGTCAGAATGCCCATGTGTTGCAATTGTTTCATTTTTAGTGCTGCCGCTCAATAAATAATATGTTTCCTGTTTCGTGTTTGTTCGCTTTGAATACTCTTCACAAAGTATTCTCCAAAAAACTCATTTCGGAAATCACTGGATTATAAAAGGAAAGAATGCTGGTAATTAGAGTGAAAGTTTTCATTTTAGTTGAAACAAGCGAAATTTTTAAGAAACCTCTGAGCCTTAGTCAAAGCTTTCTAACGATTGAAAGATTGATATCTTTCATTGAAAGATATACAATGATTCTTGTATCTTGCTTTAGGAGATGAATTCCTGGAACATGCTAATTTTTCTTGGTTTTGGAAATGATGAGCTTTCTTAAATTTAAGCATCCAAAATAATTATATAATTTTTTGTTTCTAATAACCTAGAAATTGAATGCTCTCCATGTCATTTAGAAGGATATATTTTTGTACTGGAAGAAGATAACTATATCTTTACTTTTATTTTATGTTCTCGTATTTTTGTACATTTTTTTTTACATACATTTTTTAATATTTTGGTCTGAAACCACCAATCTTAAAGCAAAATGTTTACTACTGAAATTTAATATATGAGCAATACAAGTATGGTTAAAGATAAATCTTGATTTTTCTTGCTTGGCATGTTTTTCTACTAGGTTGCATTAATTTTTTTTCTCGGACGACATTAACGCCCAACGTTACAGCATTTGAACATAGCACAATGGTTAAACCGTTGGTGCAAAAAGCTATTTGGCGACATAAATCTCTAATTAAAAGCCAAATTTTATTGTACTAAAGTAAGAATCGCAAAATCTTACTTTTAAGTGGTCTCAGGCATTAATAGGCTAAGTAGTCCGGCCTAATTCCCCGCATAAGAAATGACATTCACTACCACTATCGGAGAACAAGTAGTGGGGGCTAATATATTCCAGAAGGCCCTTAGCCAGGATTTCAGAAGGGCCATAGGAAGGTTTCTACAAAGCCTTGGATTCTGGAAGGCCCCTATCCTGCAATACAAGCGGTGCCCGTCATTCCAAGGGAGTCAGCACGTGTTAGGGAATGTTTACTGTTGGGAAGACACCCCCCCCCCCCGCAATACAAAGGGTCCTTGTTTTAAACGGCCACTAGGTGGTAGTTAAGTCATTGGGGTAAACTAAGAGATGCAAATGTTAGTTAAATTAATGTTTACATTCAGTCGCCACGTAATTAGAGCTGAGGGTAATGCAATCGCGCGCGACGTGATATATTTATTTAGGGTGACACAATCTTGCATGAAATGGTAGATTTATTGGGAATAACTTAATGACGACGCACAAGTGGGTGTTACTTAATTACATTGCAAACACGGGTTTTACCTAATGACGGCGCACACACGAGTGCTACGTAATGGCAGTGCCCACGTGAGTGTTACATAATGGCGGTGCAATTTTGGGGTGCTATATAATACCTATTATGATTTCATTTTCTTTCAAGATGTTGTTTCTTCTTCGAGACGTTCAAGGCGCTTTTTTCCAAGACATTTTCCAAGAGGGTTATTTCTTTAGTTCTTACGTAATGGAGAATGGTAACGAATGACACATTATAACGTGACATATTTCTTCAGAACCTGTGGGGGACCCCCCACTTTTAACTCAGCACGGCACATGCGTGGGCGGTACGTAATTACAGCGCCAGACAGAGGAATTTTATTAAAATATTTTTCCAAGACTTTTTTCGAGACTTTTTTTTTCTTTCAAGGCGTTTTTTCTTTAGTTCGTAACCTGTAACCCGTTTCTTCAAAACCCGTGGGGGACCCCCCACTTGTAATTGAGCACAGAACACATGCGCATCTTACGTAATGACAGCCACAAGTAGGGGGATTTCTGCAAAAATTTCTCTTCAAGACGTTTGAAGACACTTCAAGACATCCCAAGACACTTTCTGAGACATTCTTCTTCTAGATGTTTAAAGACATATCAAGACTTTAATTTTTTTCACAGACATTTCTATTCAACATTTCTTTAATTCTTATGCAATGGGAATTTTTTTATGGATGACACATTCTAACGTGACCTGTTTCTTCAGAGCTCGTGAGGGACTCCCGCTTGTACCTGAGGAGGAAACACACGTGGGGTGTTACATAATACTTGCTTAGGTTTAATTTTTCTTTCAATACATTTTTCACAGGGGGCTTTTACACTCCAGAGATTTCTGTTCCCATTAGGACTCGAAAAAAGACCATTTCCGTCAACGGAACAGAACCCTGAACCAGCAATGTTTTTCTAATATTATGCTTCGGCTAATAAATTCAAGGAAATAACCTTTGCACGCAATAAGAACCATCATATTCCAATCGATTAAATGATTTCCAAGCCTTTTGACATCAGAGCCAAAGCGCCCCACTGCTATTGGCTTTTACACTATTAAATATACCTGCCACTTTTCCCTATTAATCCAATCTACGCAAGTTAAGTTTCATAGCAGGTGTTATGTAGTTTTGGTTTTAGATATTCCATTGCGTAAATATATACTTATTGAAGGTTCTCCAAGGAACATGGAATTTAAATAGACACAGACCATTGTAAATTACACAATTTACTGATAAAAAAATTATAAAATTATGAAATAACAGAAAAATCAGTTAAAAACATCACGAACGTAAAAAAAACGTGATAAGGCCTATAAAGTACAAAAACGCTATAAAATCACGAAATCACAGAAAAAGCAATTAAAAACACGAAAAGTTAAAAACAAAACGTGGAAAAAGACTTATAAAAGGATGAAAAATAAACAAAAAAAGAAGAACCATATATTAAAGAAAGAAATGGATCCTAGCAATCATTTCTAGAGGACGGGGTTGATATTAGAGGTATATTGAACCCCTATTTTGAGGTATTTCTGAGGGCTTTTAACAAAAATACAGCGTTTCTTTGGGGCGAGACTATGAATCCTCCCCTCAGTTGACAAGTGCACATTTGAAAAATATTTTTTCTTCAATTTTCACATAATCTCTCCAGAGGTAAATGTAACCCCTATTAAGATACTTTATTATTTGTTATTTCTGAGAGCTTCGAGGAAATGCCGCGTTTCATTGAGGGACACAACTATGCCCCCGCCCCCCATACAGTTTCTTAGAATAGTGTTTTCTCTTCAAATTTCACATGATCTCGCTAGAGGTAGATTTAACCCATATTAAGATACTTTATTATTTATTGTTTCTGAGAGCTGTAGCGAAATCCCGAGTTTCTATGCCTTGAGAGCCTTAACGAAAACACCATGTTTCTTTGAGCCAAGACAATGAATATTCACGCCAACGAGGCCCCTAGCGAGCAATTTAAACAGGATCCCTAGCAATCAATTTCACCCGCGAGATGTTTTAAGACATTTCATTATGTTTTCTAAGAAATTTTTCTTCAAGACATTTCAAGACATTCCAATACGTTTTTCAAGATTTCATTGGTTGGTATGCTTAAAAGAAACCTAAGATATGGGGGAAACCTTCAAGGGCGCAATAGTAGAGGGCTCCCATGAATCCAATTCAACCAGGACCCTAGCCAGCAAATCAAACCGAGCCCCCGAACCACCGGAGGAATATATTAGCCAATTCAACCGAGACCCAAGCATTCAATTCAACCGGGACCCAAGAATTCAATTCAACCGGGCCCTTGCGAGAAATTCCACCGTGGGGCCCAAACCTAACCACCAGAGGACCCTAGTAGCAACTTCAACCAAAACCTAAGCATCTAATTCAACGGGGTCCCTAGTGAGCAATTCCAATAGGGATACCATAACCTAACCACCGGAAGACCCTAGCAGCCCTTTCAACCGGGACACAAGCATCCAATTCAACCGAGTCCCTTGCGAGAAATTCCAACGGAGGGTCCAAACCTAACCGTTTGAGTACCCTAGCATGCAATTCAACCGGGCCCGATGCATTGTTTATGAAACTTGTAGCATGCTGATTTTTATTCTTGCAACTTGTGCATGCTAAATTTTTGTTCATGAAACTTGTTGCATGCTGATTTTTCTCTTCGTGAAACTTGTAGATTGATTTTTCTTCACACGAAACTGATTTTATTCAGGGACCTTGTTGCATGCTGATTTTTGTTTGTGGAACTTATAGCATGCTGATTTCTTATCGCGAGACTTGTTGCATTTCGCTTTTTCTCTTCGTGAAACTTTTTCTCCTCCCGAATGATTTTTTTCATGGAAATTGTAGCGTGCTGATTTATGTTCGTGGAACTTGTTGAGTGCTGATTTTTTTCGCGAAACCTTTTGTGTGTTTGTTTTTGTCTTCGTAAAACTCGTACAATGATGTTTCTCCTCGTGCAACTGATTTTATTCATGGAACTTGTTGCCTAATGATTTTTACTCGTGGGACTTGTTGCATGTTGATCTTTTGTTTGTATAACTTGTTGCAAGTTGATTTTTTCTCTCCATGAAGATTTTTTTTTTGTTCTCATAATTTTTTTCTCATCGTGAAACTGATTTTTTTCACAGAACTTGTTGCTTGTTGTGTCGTGATTTATCTTGTCTCTGTTACCTCTGTCGATGTTTCAAAGTGTATTTTGGAAGTTTGTTTTGCGTTTGAAACATATGTCTTAGAACGTTTTCTTAAGTGTGATATCGTGGTTTATCTTGTTTGTATTATATTTGCTCATGTTTCATAGTGCATTTTGGAAGTTTTCTCGTTTGAAACGTATGACTTAGGGTGTTTTTGTAGTGTTGTTTCGTGGTTTATCTTGTCTGTGTTACCTCTGTTGATGTTTCAAAAATGCATTCTGAAGTTTTTTTCGAATGAAAAGTATGACTTATGATTTTTTGTACTGTTGTGTCATGGTTTATCATGTTTGTGTTACCTCTGTTGATGTTTTCAAAGTGCATTTTGGAAGTTTTTTTTCTTTGTTATGTATAACAGGATATTTTTGTAGTGTTGTTTCGTGGTTTGTCTTGTCCGCATTATCTCTGTTGATGTTTTAAAGTGCATTTTGGAAGTTTTTTCGTTTGAAACGTATAACTTAGGATATATTTGTTGTGTTATGTCGTGGTTTATCTTGTCTGTGTTACCTACTTGGATGTTTCAAATTGCATTTTGGAAGTTTTTCTTTGAAACATATGACTTAGGATGTTTTTATGCTGTTATGTCTTGGTTTATCTTGTCTCTGTTACCTATTTTGACGCTTCAAAGTTCATTTTGCATTTTTGTCGTTTGAAAAGTATGACTTGGGATATTTGTGTGCTGTTGTGTCGTGGTTTATCTTGTCTATTTTACCTCTGTTGATTCTTCAATGTGCATTTTGGAAGTTTTAGTTTGAAAAGTATAACTTAGGATAACTTTATTGTACTGCTGTGTCGTTCTTTTTCTTGTCTGTGTCTTCTCTGTTGATATTTTAAAGTGCATTTGGAAATTTTCTCGTTTGAAACGTATGACTTTGGATATTTTTGTAGCACAGTGTTGTGGTTTATCTTGTCTGTGTTTCCCCTGTTGATGTTTCAAAGTGCATTTTGGAAGTTTTGTTTCGTTTGAAACATATGATTTAGGATAATTTTTGTAGTGTTATTTCATAGTTCCTCTTGACAGTTTAACCTCTGCTGATGTTTCAAAGTGCAATTTGGAAGTTTATTAGTTTGAAACACATGACTTAGGATATTTTTGTAGCGTTGTGTCATGGTATCTTGTTTGTGTTACCTCTGTTGATGTTTCAAAGTGCATCTTGGAAGTTTTCTTTTCGTATGAAACGAATGACTTAGGAAATTTTTGTAGTGAGGTATAGTGGTTTATCTTGTTTGTGTTACTTATGTTAATGTTTGAAAGTGGACGTAGAAGATTTTTCGTTTGAAACGTATGACTTAGGATTTTTTCTAGAGTTATCTGGTGGTGTATCATGTCTGTGTTACCTCTGTTGATATTTCAAAGTGCATTTTGGAAGTTTTCTCGTTTGAAACATATGGTTTCGAATTTTTTTGTAGCGTAGTGTCGTGGTTTATCTGGTCTGTTTTACCTCTGTTGAGGTTTCAAAGTGCATTTTGGAATTTGTTTTCCGTATGAAACGAATGACTTAGGATATTTTTGTAGTAACGCTTAATGGTTTATCTTGTTTGTGTTACTTATGTTAATGTTTGAATGTGCATTTAGATGATTTTTCGTTTGAAACGTATGACTTAGGATTTTTTCTAGAGTTATCTGGTGGTGTATCATGTCTGTGTTACCTCTGTTGATGTTTCAAAGTGCATTTTGGAAGTTTTCTCGTTTGAAACATATGATTTCGAATTTTTTGTAGCGTAGTGTCGTGGTTTATCTGGTCTGTGTTACCTCTGTTGACGTTTGAAATTATATTTCGTAAGTTTTTTGTTGGAAACGTATGACTTAGGATATTTTTTGTAGTGTAGTGGAGTGGTTTATCTTATTTGTGTTGCCTCTGCTGATTTTTCAAAGTGTATTTAGAAGTTTTTTTCCGTTTGAAAAATATAACTTATGATATTTTTTGTAGTTTGACTCGTGGTTCATCTTGTCTCTGTTACCTCTGTAGATGCTTCAAAGTGCACTGTGGAAGTTTTTTGTTTGAAACGTTGGACTTAGGATGTTATTGTAGTATTATATCGGGATTCATCTTATCAGTGTTACCACTGTTGGCGTTTCAAAGTAAACTTTGTAAGTTTTTTCGTATGAAACGTATGACTTAATATGTTTTTTTGTAGTGTATTGTCGTGGTTTATCTTGTCTGTGATACATCAGTTGATGTTTCAAAGTACATTTGGAAGTTTTCGTTTAAAACTTACGGCTTAGGATGTTTTGGTAGTGTTGTGTCATGGTTTATCATGTCTGTGTTACCTTCGTTAATATTTCACACAGAATCGCTCTATTTTTTCTTACGATTCAGCCCTTTTTATACAAGCAAATAGGTTAGTCACCAAATCAAAATCTTTAGATAGCCATTTTGTTCAACACAGTAAAAAATCTAATAAATATGACTTTGAGGATGACTTAATCCCCCACAGTTCCCGGGCGAAGGGCTGCAAGCTATGAACGTTGCCCATTGTTTACATATAGTATTGGTTATTGGAAATATACAGACGTTTTCAGGAGGGATTTTTTCTGTTGGGGAGGGGGGGTCGGAGTAGGGGGTTACTGGGGAGGATCTTCCCATTGAGGACGTTTCCTTGGGGGAAGGAGCATTTATATGGAGGGGCACCGGATTTCCCAGCATTACTTAAAAAAACAATCAGAAATTAAATAATAAAACTAGTTTTTTCAACTTAACGTAAGGAGCAACATTAAAACTTAAAACGAACATAAATTATTACATATGTGAGGGGGTCACCACCAAGTCAATACCTCGCTCTTTACGATAAATTTTTTTTAGCACTTTCGAAAGAGGTTTCTATTCTAACTAACAGGCCATTGTGGTTCAGGGGTTTGTGATTCGAACATAGTTCAAACTTTAGCGCAAGGGTCAAGGTATTGACTAGGGGGCGAACTACCTAATATACGTAACAAAAACATACGAATAAAGAAGTTCGTTACGTAAGTCAATTCTTAAGCTACGTCAGAACAAAATTTCTAGAAAGCCATTTAGCCAAAAAAAGAGAGTAAAATTAATATACAAATTTCCTTTTAATTGTTGATGTCCGCTGAGGCAAAATCAAAGCTGCATTAATTCAAAAAAGTTCAGAAAATAAATAAGAAATCTAGTTTTTTAACTGAAAGTAAGGAGCGACATTAAAACTTAAAACAAACAGAAATTATTCCGTATATGAAAGGGGCTCTCCCCTTCTTAATGACTCGCTCTTTACGCTAAGGTTTGACTCTGTCTCACAACTTTAGTTTTTAAAACGATAAAAACTTTAGCGTCAAGAGTAAGGCGTTGAGAAGGGGACAGCGCCTTTCATATACGAAATAATTTCCGTTCATTTTTAGTCTTAATGTCGCTCCTTACTTTCAGTTAAGAAAATATGTTTTTTTATTTAACAATGAATAGACCTTGAGCGGATTTCTATTTGGATACTTTTGGAATCGGCAACATGTCTGCTCACTAAACATAAATGGGAATATCTCTTTTCACTTTTAAATTTAAAAAGTTGTTTTTTTTACCTTTGACAGGGCAAACAATTTTCATGACACATTTCTTTTTTAGGTTCAGTCCTAACTCGTCAGTGGGTCAAGAAAAGGTGAATATCATAAAGACTAAAGTTATTATAGAAATTTTTCTGGACAAAAAGCAGTGTTAAATCTAAGCAATTAGTTTTTATTGTTTATTATCAAGTTTCCACCAAGCAGCACAGACGAAAATGTGATACTTCCCTAAAAACTTGTCTTTGAGAATTAACGTTTTAGAGAACTAATTTCTTTGAGAAAAAAGTTGTCTTTGAGAATTAACACATTGTTAATGCTGGAATTTATATGGACAAAAAACAGTGTTAAATATAACTAATTCCTTTTCATTGTGGATTTTTAAGGTTCCGCCAAGCAGCACAGACGATAATATGATACTTCCCTTCAAACTTGTCTTTGAGAACTAACATCTTTGAGAAAAAATTTGTCTTTGAGAACTAACATATTGTTAATGTTGGAATTTGTATGGACAAAAAGCAGTGTTAAATCTAACTAATTAGTTTTCATTGTTGATTATCAAGTTTCCACCAAGCAGCACAGACGAAAATGTGATACTTCCCTACAAAATTGTCTTTGAGAACTATTGTCCTTGAGAAAAAATTTGTCTTTGAGAACTAACAAATTATTAATGTTTGATTTTTATATGCAAAAAGCAGTGTTAAATGTAACTAATTAGTTTTTTTTGTTGATTATCAATGTTCCACTAAACAGCACCGACGAAAATGTAATACATCCCTACAAACGCGTCTTTGAGAACTAATTTCCTTGAAAAACGACTTGAGAAAAACTTGAGCCCTTGAGAAAAAAATTGTCTTTGAGAATTAATACATTGTTAATGTTGGAATTTGTATGGACAAAAAGCAGTTTTTAATCTAACTAATTAGTTTTCATTGTTGATTATCAAAGTTCCGCCAAGCAATACAGACAAATAAGTGACACTTCCCTACAAACTTTTCTTTGAGAACTAATGTCCTTGAGAAAAAATTCGTCTTTGAAAACTAACGCATTGTTAATGTGGGATTTTTTATATACAAAAAGCAGTGTTAAATCTAACTAATTTGTTTTCATTGTTGATTATCAAGGTTCCGCCAAGTAGCACAGACAAAAATGTGATACTTCCCTACAAACGTATTTTTGAGAACTAATGTCCTTGAGAAAAACTTTATCTTTGAGAACTAACACATTGTTAATGTTGGAGTTTTTATATACAAAAAGCAGCGTTAAATCTAACTAACTAGTTTTCATTGTTGATTATTAAGGTTCCGCCAAGCAGTACAGACGAAAATGTGATACTTCCCTACAAACTTAAGAAAGTTTGAAAAGATTAAAAAAAAAATTTTAACGAAATTTTGTAACAACCAAAAGAAATAATTTCAGAAAATTACAATATTCATTTATTAGCAGATACAAGAGGGGTTTAGGAAGCAAAACAATTATCTTTAAATCCTTTTAGTGCATGGTGCTTCAAATTTAATGCTTGATATACGACGACTACTTTTTAATTACCTTTTTTGTTTTATTTAACGTAATTCATAAAGAATAGGTGGTAACAGTTATCTGTCGTTTGTGCAAAAATAACGTTACAAAAGAATTAACATTAACAATTTTTTTTCGAATGAAGATTGAGGAAACACGCTTCTTGTTGTCTAGTCTTTAAACCTCACCTGTGTAGAAAATCAGTTTTCTCGCATAGAAGTAAAGAGAGGCGTTGAAACTTATAAGGAATTTATATGAGTCTATATGTGAAGGGGGGCGCCGCCCCATATTGCCCCACTCTTTGAAATAAACTTTATCTTGGGAAATTATTAGGAACAGAAGCTGGTGTTTACTGAAACACTAGTGTGGAGATATAGGAGGTGATATTACTCCTCACATAAAATATAAATTGGGTTTATTTCAAGTCTTAATATCTCTCTTTACTTTTCTTTGAAAAACTCTCTTTGGTTAACTAATATCCATTTTCAACATCATGCTTCTTGAATATCCTATACAAAGGAAGCTGTCACCTACCTCAAGCTTTCATTAATTTAACTAAAGCTAAACAATACCAATGAAAAAAGGTAAAACCACCTTTTATTTTTATTATTATTTTTAAGATAGTAAAACTAATGTTCTTATTGAACATTTCAGCTCTATATCTAGGGGTGTATAAAAAACACTTAAAATTAAATACATGAAACTAAAATAAATAAAACTTAACAAAAAATTTAAACAGTCCGGGCATCTTAATTTGAAGGAAGTTCAACCAGGACTGAAAATCAGGAGAAGTTTCCAATGCGATTCTCACTTTTTAGTCATCTAACCTAAAAAGTCCTTTTGATACAAGTTCAATGGCTTTAACAATTGGTTTTGCAATTTTTTAATCTTTTTTTAAATTACTTTAAGTGTACTGGGTTGAGTGAAAACTCTCCCAAATCTCTTTTTAAAGAAATATTATTACTTAACAGAATTTTAATTTCTATTTCCTCTTGAGCTACTTGTTTAATACAGTAATGTTTAATAATGACGATGGTGTTTCAAAAAGTACTGCAAGGCTAGGGTTTTCAATATATGGCTGCACATAGCAAAATCAAAACAACAAGGAATACTATTAGAATTCAAAGCTTTGCTTATACTAAACATATGCTTTTGAAGGAGTTTTTGCGAATTTTGTTGGGTTCAACCCACATATTAATTGCCACAGTCACATGGTACTTGATACAGCCCTTTTTGACGAGTGACTGGGGCCTTGCCCTTACCATAGTTAAGTAAATTTAAATTTTTTATTTTATTTGTAAACACTATGCCCCTATTATTTAGTGTAAAAACTTTTTTTTTAATTTATTAGTACTTTGTTGCGTGCACGGAAGGTAGATTACATTTGAAGATTTATTAGGAACTTCACATATAATACATATAATACAAATACGTATAATACAAAATTTTTATTTTGTTTGAAAATCTTTTCAGCTGACTGCTAATTTTATTACTAATGCATAGGGTAAGATAGTCCTTCCAAAATGTGTATCTTTGATATAGCTTAATTATGTTGTGACACACGACTCTACGCAAATGTTTAAGACACGATCCACGAAAGAAGTTACAACACCTCTTTTAACTGGTTGGGGGTGGTTAGATTTAATTTAGAAATATCTATTGTTTTGTGTGGATAATCTTTGAATGGTAAAATCTATTTTATCATTGCAACGAAGAATTAACCAAGATTGAACGATATTTAAATCCGATTTTCAACTTTTAGAGCAAAAAAAAGAAAAAAATCAGGGTTGAACAGTTCCAGACCTGTACTGCACCCTCAAAATATGTATTCCCTTAACAATGTTTAAATTAACAATGTAAGGCGGTTTTTCATTAAATTGTGTTCTTGGGATATGCCAAAATCCCTTATGCTTCTTAACACTTCAGCATGCGAATGTAATATTTCATTTTACAATCCAATTGTGTCCGCAATAAGAGGGAAGCTGCAAGCCTATTAGTATTCAAGCTTTGTGTACAGATATATTCCTCCAAATCCAGAGAGATTAGGGGTAAATCCCCTTCATCTCATTTTGTTCACAATACTTGTAATGAAAAGGTAAAAAAATATAGGCCTTAAAATTCCTTTCTTGACTATAATCTAAAGTTAAGAGTTCATTTATTCAACAACACCAACAAATTTGTACAAAAAAAAAATCATCATGTTCCCCCCACAAGGCTCTCTAGGCGGGAATAGAGGGAGAGGCCAGAGATCTATGGATTGCCCTCTACTGGTTGATATATAACTATGCAAGATTACGTAATTGATAGTATCTATCATTGCACAAATGATTTATAATTAGAACCGTTCAGTTATTAATGACAGCGTTGAAGCAAAGTTATGAATGTCACATCTTGTGGAACTATGAGTTTTGAAATATACGGGCTACATAAGTAGCCTGTTGATCCTTTTAAATCGATATTTTTTGTAAGGTTTTCAACCAATACCATTTTGGAAATATTTGGCCCCAATTGGTGCCTCGCAGCAAAAACAGATGAAATTTGCATTTTAATAAAAAAATTCTTCTCAAAACATGACTAAAGTCTTTAATTTCAATTCGAATTAACCCTCGTCTGATATTATATAACAGCTGGTTTTGAAAGATCACCTTAAATAATAATAAGGAAAAGTCACCTGCAACTACATTTCTATAAGACAAAATTTCTAATTCATTTTTTTTACAGGAGCTTGAAATCTCTGGAAATTAGAATCTTGAAAACTTTAATTTTGATTGCCTTTTTAGTGACCTTTCCAACTTTTTCAAAAATTTTCTTATGTTAATTACTTTTTATGAGTAAATTTTCTTTTCCCATTTTTCCAATGCTTAGGTTTTGGGCATTGGGCCAAGCTTAGGTTTTGATTGTTTTTTTTTTTTTTGGGGGGGGGGGGTATGTGGGATGTGGGAATAAAATCGTCCAGTGTGCCAACAAATTCTGACGCAGAAGCTGAGGACACTATAAATGTAAGCTAAATTTCAAGGTATTGGCATTGCTTGCAGATACTTTGGAACTTTGGGTCGGAGTCCCCGTCAGCTGCGCCCATGCTTTCCTCTTAGTGCAACTAGAATCTTTAAGTTCAAACTAGAAACTGCATCTTACACTTCACTGCATTTTGCGCACGTACAAAGGTATACGCCAGGGGGCTAAGCTCTGACCGCCTTCTCGAATCGAATAAAAAATTAGAGCCTTTCCCCGACAAAAAAAAAAAAATTAAGCATCTTTGATATTATCAATAATTTAGGAAAAGCTTCGTATCTGAAAAACCAAATGAATTTATACATGACGCAAGTATTAAAAAAACTTAAGCTATACAAAATATTTGCAATTGTTTTCTTACGAAAATAACTAAAAAAAAGTTCTTGCACAAATAATAAAAGAAAGCTAGAAAAATATGAAATCATACATGAAAAGAAAAAAGACCGGATAGAAACTGCCGAGATTATTTTAAACAAAAATAAAAAAATCAAAGCCCCTTTCATATTAGCTTTGGAAAAGTTTCAAATTTGAAAAGCACAATGAATTTATAAATGAGAAAATTATTAAAAATGAAAATGATGAAAAAGATTTGACAAATATTTTCCTACATAAAAATTGAAAAAAAAAGCCTTGGACAAAAGTAATAAAAGAAGACTAGAAATGAATGAATTTTAATTTTATTTTAACTATGATTGATTAAACCAAACGAACGAGTAAGTTCAAATTCTCTGGATTTTAAATATTTGTGATAAGCATAAATCTTTGTTGTATTGATGTATCTAAACATAAATTCTTGAAAGTTTTAGCTCCTATTTTCAAAGGTCAGTTTTTACCTACCTTTCATTACCGTGTATTTACTGTTGGGATTGAAGACGTGAACCATCCCCCTTTTTTCTGTGGTTTATATGTTTATATGTTTTGATCTAACACGTTTTAATCTCATTGTCATATAAAATCCATTTTTTTTATTCAATATGTTATTGCTCATATTTAAACGAATATCAGAAGGCAATATTCTTTCTTCAACACTTTTGTCTGTTCCAGTTCCCCCATGGTTATGGTCCCAAGTCAGTTAGAAGGAATTCCCCCGGGAAGGAAGTACTACTTGGATTTCACGTGGAAGTTTATCCAAAGGCTATACTTTACTGGACTATCGGAAGGGGAAAAATACTTATAAACAGTAATTGTTTAATTCGGTAATAATATTTAAGCTTTAACATTAGTACATGTATTCTGTTTGAAAAGGAATACATTTTTTGAACATTCACTGTAAAATTAAATTATATTTTAAGTTGGCTAGGTGTGACTTTTCAGCTGGATTGAGAATGATATTCAAAAAATAAAGGAGATGATTTAAACTTTAAATTTTGCTTATCATTTCCCTAAGCACATCCAATCAAAATCTGAGATAGCAATTATATGTCAGCGCAGTTGAAAGACCAAGAGAATACGTCTTTGAGGACGGCAGCCCCCGTCCCACAGCCCTCAGGGCACTTTGGGCATTTAAGGTTTTATAGAAAGGGTGATCGTATAAAATTCGGAGGAAGCTCATTGGATCGAAAGTCAGAAGATCTAGTGCCCTTTTTAAGTTTCAAAGTGATCGGAAGGCAGCTACCCTCCCCCTCCCACACACCCACACGTCGTATTTTCCCAAAAGCATCTGATAATTTTGAATAAAAATAATTTTGCATCTGAAATTTTGAGATAACCAGTTGTTCAAAAAACAGTCAAAAGATCACATAAAAAGGCCTTTGGGGTTGGCACAACCCCCTAGAGTCTGGGGGTGAGGGTTGTAAGTTATGCCCCAGAGCAATGTAAAGTTCTTATGGAAGTAATGGTCGTTTGAACTTTATAGGAGGCTCTTGATTAGAAATATATTGTTCTAGTTTAATGTAAAAGTCGAAAGTGATGGAGGGCAAGTAGCCCTCTCCCTTACATCCTCTTTTCCTCAAACGCATCCGATCAAAATTGTGAGATAGCCATTTTTATCACAATAGTCCAAGGAACATATAACAACGTCTTCATTGGACACAATCCCCCAGAGCCGAGGGGCAAGTGTTGTGAGTTAAGCACCGGGGTATATGACGTTCTTATGGAACGGGTGGTTGCAGAAGCTTTGGATCGGAAGGGGCTTGTTTGATTGTAAATGGGAAGGCCTAGTGCCCTTTTAAGAGTCAACAGTAAATGGAGGGCAACCATATTTCCCCATGCCTATCATTCCCCAAAACACATCTGATCAAGATTTTAAGAGAGCTTTTTTGTTCAAAATTGTTGAAAGATCCAGTAAATGTGTCTTCGGGGATGTCAACCTCCCCACAGTCCTCGGGGCAATTCGTTCATTGTTTACATATAGTATATGCTATTAAGAAAGGTATGTATTTTGAACTTTACTTTCCAAAAAGACGAAGAACTTTCAGATAAGCCTTTCAGGGAATGTTGAGTAGAGTGTTGAACTGAATCATAACTCGTTATCCGTATATGGATTGTCAAAAGGGCGTAACTCAGGAATAACTGAGTATGTTAATTTAGAACTTTCAGGAAATAATAAGAGAGATTATCAAAAAGGCAATATTTGCGTGCTACCACTACTATTACTACCACACAATTACTTGTCCAATATTGAGGGGAAATAAATCACAAGACGCTATGTGCATATATTTTGTCGAAAGATTGTATCCCGAGGAATAATTTGGGCATTAAGATGCAGCTTTCTGAGAAGGCTTAAGGGGGAAGGCCATATGACCGAAAGGCAATATGTGCACGCAACTGATAATACTAATATCACTGCTATATTTACTGCTGCTCCTACTTCAACTACTCCTTCTATTGCAACTATTTGAACGCTAAGAGCATTGAGATGAAAATTTCAACAAGTATATAAACATACAGGTAATCAAAAGGACATATCAGAAATGCCGTTGCAATGGCTAATTGTATTAAATTGAGACTTCCAGGACTTGATGAGAGGGATTTTTAGCTGACCATAAGGCAATTCGTTTTAATGCTACTGCTGCTACTAGGACTACTGCTAAGACTGTTAATACTACTACCAGCAGTACCATTACTTCTGCTGTGACTACTATTAGAACTATGGCTAATGGTATGAAGATGAGATTTTCAAGGTATTTGGATGGGAGAACGTGAAGTGAATCACAACACGTCATCTCTAAGTAGGTTTTCAAAGGGTGTAACAGCAATATCTCAGGAATAGTTTGGCGTGTGAAGTTAAAACTAACAGGGCTTGTTATGGGGGATGTCGAACTAACCAAAGGGAAATATTTGTATCTTAATGCTAATGTTGCTGCTCATACTACTACTAATGCTACCATTATTTCTTCTTCTACCACTGCTAGACGCAAATAGCGACGAAGACCACACTGCCTTTCCACCATAAACAAATAAGTAGAACAACAGGGAAATTTTTATACAAGACAGTGGAACGCAACTTTAAATGAATATTTCGACCCTATATCCAAGGGCCGTCCTCAGCAAAACAGGCGAAGAGAATAAAAACACTATAAAAGAAACTTACATTAAAATTCAAACATTAAAACTGTTTAAAACAAAGTTTTAAAACAGCCCTAATATCATTACTTCAAGGAAGTTCAACCAGGACTCCTTGAATTTTAACGTAAGTTTCTCTGTAAGTTTCGAAATATTCATTTAAAGTTGCGTTCCACTGTCTTGTATAAAAATTTCCCTGTTGTTCTACTTATTTGTCTACCACTGCTACTGCCACTAAAGCTAAGGCTACTACTATTAATTCTACTGCTACTCCTATTACTGCTGCTATTCAAACTAAGGGTGTTAAGGCGAAAAATTTGGAATATGTTGAAACTGTATGAAAATAAATCGAAACACACGATTCCCAAACAGGTTGTCAATATTACGTGTCAGAAATGCTTCAAGAACGGTTGATGGTATTAAGTTGAAACTTTCAGCGTTTGTTGAAGGGGATGTTGAAGAACCCAAACGTGCTATGCGCATACTGCTACTATTGCTACTGCAGCTATTACTACTACGCAAGCTAAGAGTATTAAAGTGAAGCTTTTAAAGAATATTTAGGCGGATGTTGAACTAAATCAAAACAGTTTATGAGCATTTGGATTTTCTAAAAGGTGAAAAAGCAATACCACGAGAACGGCTTGCATTATTAATTAAGACTTCTAAGAGTAAGTTGTGGCGGATTTTGAACTTGACAGAGGGCACTATGTGTATACTATTAATACTACCACTGCAGTTATTTAATTCAGGATACTAAGGATATTAAGGTGAAACTTTTAGGGAACCTTTTGAGGAAGTTTAAATGAAAGGAAAAAACTATATGTGTGCAGGCTTTCAAAGGGGCATATAAGCATTCTCATAGGCAGCACCGCTTTATAATAACTAGAAATGTCATTGAAACTTTTAAAGGATATAATTCGATACAAAATTAAAAATTCTAGTGCCCCTTTTAATGGTAAACAGAGTTTGGAGGCCAAGCAGGCTTTTCCAAAGCCGGTTCATTTTCCAAACACATCCAGTCAAAATTTTGAGACAACTATTTCGTTCAGCCTAGTAGGATGGTATAAAATTAAATGTTGCTTTAAAAATAAATCAAAAGTCACTAGTCATAAGGTAAGTCATAAGTTGATTCTTGGGGCTACTGCTAATACTACTTCTGCTCTTACAATTTAGATAGATCAAAAGAGTATAAGTGTATCCAGGTTGTCAAAGAGCATAGATAGATTGTTCTGAAAATAATGTTAAGTTTTATTTTTCAGGT
Source organism: Artemia sinica (assembly GCA_027921565.1). NCBI lineage: Eukaryota > Metazoa > Arthropoda > Branchiopoda > Anostraca > Artemiidae > Artemia > Artemia sinica. Next base: position 62,522,588 of record CM051261.1, on the reverse strand, counting down.
GAACTTGAGGAGGTGTTAAAATAAATTTAAAAATACTATTTATGTCTAAATTAAAATTGTTGAAAAAGTACCTCCAACATGCAAATAGCAAGCTAAATTATAGATTCTTATAAAAAAATGAAAATATATAAAATATTATTTTTTAACATGAAAGAGACTATGTCAAAAAGAACAAACAAAAATTGATTTCAAAATCTTTTTCTACAAAACAAGTTTTTCATAGAAAGTTCAAGAGCTCCATTAAGCCAAAAGCGAGCCAAAATAATTTTAAATAATCTTTTAAGTATAAAACTACTACAAGTCACCATCAATAAATAAACGAAACTCAAAACAAACCGAAAATATAATAAATAACCGAGTCAAACAAAAAGGTAAGAAAAATTAACTTGAGTAGGGCTGACAACCCCCATGCCTTTCCAAGGCCAGATCATAAGTTGCAATTTATTCAAAAAAAAAATGCCCGTGGATTGTCAGTTTAATATACATATACTGATATTTATTCCTTAAAGTTTTGCTAATTTTTTATTTATTAAGTAAAAAAAGGGAAAAATTTATAAATGTGTTTTGTTTTCAGTAAAGTGCAAATTATATTCTGTTTTTAGAAGGCATGGGGGTTTTCGGCCCTGCTTATGTTAGTATTTGCCCGTTTCAAGTTTGATTCATTTATTTAATGTAATTTCTGTTCGTTTCCGTCGCTCCTTGTGCCCTTATAGCCTCCGTCGCTTCTTGTGCCCTTATAGTCCTTCTTAGTTGCCTGTTTGAACAAATAAAATTTTGTTTGAATATTACCCTGTAGTATTTTTCTAAGAAGGTTTACGCCTAGAGGTTTTGACTCCTTCACCCTGGGAACACCAACCACGTAATCGTCCTATATTCTATTAACAGTCTTGAAAATTCTCATTTTTTCTGGGTAGTAGAAGAAGAAGAATAATTTTTAACTTTTCGTACATCGAGTTAGTGCATACTCCTTAGCAAATTTTATTGCATGCACCTTATACTTATAGGTGACATATACGAAATTGCTCAAATTGAAGACGTGTATACAGTATTCCTGAGATTGAAAATAAGAAACATTACAAATCGTAATTTTGGAGCTTATTTTTGTTTTGCTAGAAACTCGCTAGGGGAATCCGATGGAGCGATAAAGCTTTATGGTAAGAAGATTATTCTTTTCAATTTGAGGGTGTTACGTGTGAGTATAATAAAAGAAATTCTAATTTGATTTGAGAAAATAATCTCCAAGGAAGTCGATTAGAATTCCCATCTAAAATCTTATTCCCATAGTGCTTCTCATAGATATTGCTTGATAAACAGATTGATATACAAGTATATATTTCAATTTCATTTAGTATTCTTTTTCTTTTGTGTGTTTTTCTTGTTACCAAGTACGAACACAGGAGTTTAGTTAGGGAGAGGGGGACTTAAAATCTGGTAGACAAAAGAAGAGGTATTGTCTAGTCGCTTAGTCAAAGGTTCTTGCAAATTTGAAAAAAAGTGTGAAACTTGGTCCAAAGGGGCAGTTTGATGTGCTCCTTTAAATGAAACTGGAACAAAAGTGATCCGACCTTCTTAAGAGGTGGAAACAGGGGCTAAAAGTCGCCCAAAAGGGGAAAAGCAAAAAAAAATCTTTTCCCCTATTTTAGCTTGATATTCGGTGTGCATACTCGGTTTTGGACAGAAATTGAAGCGAAGTGATGGAAAGGGTGCTTGGAGTGTCCCACCATCAAAAGGACGAGTGGGGTGGGTGAAATTCACCTAACAGGGGAGAAACGGAAAATATTTGTTTTTGCCTGTTTCAAATTGGTATTCGATTTGTTTATTTAATCTTATATAGTCACTGATTAATGCCATGGTTAAAGTGCAGTGGATGTTCTGAGAGGGGGGAAACAGGGGTAAATATTTCCCCCGAGGAAAACAATAAAGAAAGGAAATTTCTGATCTGCTGCCTCTAAATTGGTTCTTGCCATTTCAGGAGGCCTTTTCAAGATTGAGTGGTACAGTATTACATCCTAAATCCTGGATAGGGGAAAGAGGGAAACTCGAGGGAGGGGTGTTCAGGGGAAAATTCCAAACTGAGTTTCTTTTCAATTGTGGCTGCAGCAGTTATGATGACTCTACTGGGAGTAGGTGGCAAACACTAGACAAAGGAAACCGGAGATGACAGCTGTTAAATGCAAAACTACGGCTGCCTCCCCCTCGTTTCCCCTCCTTTAAGAGTCAAATGCACTACTATAACTTTCGTTTAAAGATGTGACATTAATCAATGAAGGAAGAAACAAAAAGAGCTAAAAATAAGAAAAAAAGGAAAAGTGATACGGACTTGTTAAGATACGCAGTTGGTGATGCACCCTGGTTCAGCAGCCTATTTGTTGCTGGTGTCAGATCTGTATCACGCCCCATTACAGGCAAATGGATCAGTGCACGGTATTGAAGCCTTCATGCACTTGCATGGTGGCTTGCAGGCTTTCTTGTAGCCACATTGAACCAGTTCTTTGCACGCCTTGGAAGCCTCGGGTAGCGTCGTCCAGACAGGATGCCACTCATCATTTACGAGCTTCCACCCAAATTCAAAGGGGGAAGGAGGACTCTGAATGGGGTCAGCTACTCTTCCCCAATCTGCCTTCCCTTGGCAAAAGTACTTTTCTCGCTTCGTCAGCACCCTGGACTTTGCTTGTCCTCTCTTCGCGTAAAACTACAAATCTCTCGAGTAGCTCTTGGGTTCGAGGTCTCGTAGCAGACGACAAATCCAAGAACGCGTCAGTTGCATCGCGATAACTTCTCCAGACATCAAAGGTTTTCTTCTTTCCAATTCCAGAAAAGGAAGACACTGTATCGCAGGCTGTCGACGCGTGGAAACCAGGCAAAGCCTTTGAATTTTGGGGGCCAAGCGTATGATGAATTCCGTGAGCTGGGATGATTCTGTGCTGCTGCTTCACACCAAAGTCCACCCAGAGTTCAATAAGTGGGACGTATGAGCAAGTGGTCACAGCAAGCATGAGCACATCTGTATCTACGGTTCGTATCATAGCTTGTTGGTGACCAGACCGGTAGCAGTGACGAACGTGGAGGAGTATTTGCGTATCTGTCTCTTCATAATCGCAAGGGACCCAAATCCTCTCGAGCAGCTGACACCGAAGGCGCTACATCTGGATCCTTTGTGCTATAAACTTCTTTTCCAAACAAATTCATGCTTGCCAAGCGGTCTGCTAAAAGGAAGAACAGTTGCTCTTTGTTTTCTTTGGTACAGAGGAAAGCAGCCAAGTTCCGAGGGATAGGAGTTGATTCTCTTAGGCTGACTCACTGTCAGAAACCTCTCCATTCTCTTTCTCCTTTCTTCAAGCTGCTTTTGATGTACCTGCCCCATATAAAATCGATGTGACTGGCCGTCTCTAGTTGGCAATGAATGTACGGTAGAAATACTGTGTCCGCGTACTCTTTAAAAAATTTGCAGGAGCCGGGTGCAAGCATATGAACCAAGGCTGATCCATCGAATACTTTTGCACTGACTCAAGGAACAATATTTGGTATGTCCAGCAATGCTTCTAAACACGTTGTAAGGTCAGATTTTGCAGTTTTCATAAGAGATCCGCTGTCGGACAGTGCTGGGGGAGTGGGCTTGTTCTCGTGCTAAAGAAACTCGTTCATGTCACCGTCACGAGACTGGCAGGCAATGTACAGTCTACCAAACAAATAACAACTGTTTTTCAGACTAGAGATCTCTTGTTTTGCCTTTGATGGTTTCTTGGCCATCAAACTTGTGAATAGTGGCAGGTTATTTTCTTAATAACATCTCTGACGGGCGTGGAGCATGTTGTCAGTCACTCTTCAGTAAACTTCTTATATTGGTTCTGTGTTCCTGGCGCTGTGTACTACGTTATTGGGCGTGACCTTCCTCATTTCAAGGGTAAGAAGGTCGTTTTCTGATTCAGCAATAGATTTTGGTGTGTCCTCATGATGCTTCAAGTTTTCTTCAGAAGAAGAGTTTGTGAAACTTTCTCAATACTCCTCAACGGCTCTTTGCACATCAGGACCTGATGTGATCCATCGAAGCATGGCATCTTGGTTTTCGGTGAGTTCAATCAAACCGGCTGTTCCTTTCATTTTCTTATTCATCTGTTCATGCGCTTGATTCATTGCCATGAAAGAAAAAGTATGTTTTGTCTTTCGAAATATGAATTTTCCTTTTATAAACTCACAAAATACAGCTAGAGTCTGGGTACAGAGGGCAATCATGTCTCAAACGTGCACCGACAGCCATCTGGCGTTGTTCATATGGTCCAGAGCGAACATCCAGGGCAGAATCTTTCGTAGAGCATCGACATAAAGCATAAAATCTTCCTGGCGGATAGATCGTACGAACATCAACAAAATCAGTTCAATACCAAGTACAGTTCACCAGTAACTAAACTGAGCGCTGAATTCTTTTCTTGATTCACACCATTATTCAAAAGATAGCGCCTCATTGCCAATCTCCTCATTCTTAGCAGTAAAACATCATATGCTCGGCGCCTAAGGATATCAAGGACTGAAGCAGTTACTTGGTGAGCGTATCGTGACCTAGTAACATGCAACCCCTTAAGAATGGCATCTGCTCTTCCTGTTGTTATGACATCAGCTTGGACGAAAAGCTCGCTCCATTCAGATCCTTTCATCCAGTATCCTTGCACTTTCGGGATATTCACTTCTTTGTGCAGGCCACCGAAAACGACGATAAACGAATCTTCCGGATGTATTTCTGGAAAGCTCCCCTGTATCAGTTTTTTTTTTAAGAATAAAATAAAAATTGAAGCCCTTCGTGGCTATTTTCACCCCCTTTACCCCCCTCCCCCCTGTCAGTTACTAGGGTACTTTGAGAACTTTCCCTTACTTTCTTTTTCTTTCTTTTTTTTTTATATGCGTATACACGGTCGCCAAAAGAATCGGCTTATAGAAGTATCAAAATTTCGGTCCAAAAATTATCTTTGGTGTTGCCTTAAATTACAAAAAGGTACTTTTGGTGTCATCTCGTTTTTTTTGGTAATGCTACGTACTCTGTACTTATGGCAGAAGTGAAAAATACTGTCCTGTTCATACCTGTTCAGGGGTTAACCAGATTACCGCACTGGCTGAAATACCTAAAACTTGAAGCAGAAAAATTCCTTATGCTCATCAGAAGAAGCATCTACATAAGAAATATGTTGACATTAATCAAGATTAGTCTTTCCCCTTTAAATGACGCTTCTTATAAAAGTTTAGGCCATCCTGTTCAACTCAAGTAATTTATAAGAGACCGTTAAAGTGCCTTCATATTGGCTTAAAAACTCATTCACGTAAGTATCATTTCTTTCTTCCAGAAAATGCTTCAAATGTTAAGATTGTTAACTTTTACCCTATTCACTAAGCAGACTTAACATAAAACATATTAGAAAAATAAACGACAAAAATTTAGTGAAAGTGAAAATTGCCAAAGAAGCAATTTTGCTGTTTTTTGAAAAAAAGCAGGAAGTAGAAATATTAATTATGGTAGTAGGGCTTGGAATTCCAAATTGAAATGCAGGGTCATCCTCGCTATAGTTCAAAACTTAATTACTCTAGACAAAAATGTGCCTTTTTTAACCCTTACGGGCTCCTGTTACAAATAAACACCACGGGGAAAAGAGATATCATAGACGGACATCATAGACGTCAAGACGGACATCAAGATATCATAGACGGACTAACAGCATCACATCACAGCAAAAGTCACATTTGGAAGTCATATTGGTATACCTTTCAAGACGAGGGATCCTTAGGCTACAGTAAAACTAAGATTGCTTGTTTCTTTTTGTTCATGGTTCGGGCCACTTTGGATCTAAGTACAAAGCAGGAGCTTTCAGATTTGAAAGCTCCCAGATCTTGGAAAACTTGATCGTTAATAAACTACAGGGAGAATTTTCTGTGGGGGGGGGGAATATTTCCGTCGATGGGGAGATTACCATATGGGGAAATTTTTATGGAATTTCCTTACTTTTGAGGTTGCAGCAACTCAAAAAGGGTAAGCTATTTTACAAATAATCTGTAGAAATATAAGAGCAAAATATATATATACCTACATAAACTCTAATCAGAACACACATTAACAGGGGTTTACTGACGCGTAGAACTGAGGTTTTTGGTCAACAATTCCTTGAAACTCCCCCCAAAACATATGTACATTTTTTATGTGCTATGATATTGTGATTTAAGTACTAAGCATTCATTAATACGCAATGGAATTACAGTAATGAATTATTGCGGAGTAAAATCATATTAAGAGCTTAAAACAGTAATTTAATTTTTCTGATTATGTGTTTGGTATCACAGTTGGTCAGTTGAAATTTTATAGTTTAAAATTAAATAAATTTTTCAACTGTCAGATTACCATTATTTTGTCAACAAATTAGATCACTTTAAAAATGGCTCTGCATCTACAGAGCCATTTTCCGCCAAGTACCCAAGTAATTTAAAGGTATCAAAACTAAGGGTGATAAACCCCGAGGATAGCATAATAGTACCCAAGTAATTTAACTGTATCAAAACTAAGGGTGATAAACCCCGAGGATAGCATTATAGTACCCAAGTAATTTGAAGGTATCAAAACTAAGGGTGATAAACCCCGAGGATAGCATAATAGTACCCAAGTAATTTAAAGGTGTCAAAACTAAGGGTGATAAACCCCGAGGATAGCATAATAGTACCCCAGTAATTTAAAGGTGTCAAAACTAAGGGTGATAAACCCCGAGGATAGCATAATAGTACCCAAGTAATTTAAAGGTGTTAAAACTAAGGGTGATAAACCCCGAGGATAGCATAATAATGCCTGTCTATACGATTGCACCGGCAATATTACTAATTCTTAAAACTCTTATGCTAGAAAAACAGAATGAAATAATATAAATAGAAAACAAATGGGAGAATATTTTTACTGATGCATTTTCTCCTCTCCTCTATTCCTCCCATTGAAATTTTAGAGTCATAAGGGATGAAAATTATTTTTCCTACAAAGTACGATTGGTTGCTTAATTCAAAGGAAAAAGCAAGAAAAATATATTAGAAAGAACCTAAACTTCATAACTGAATTAGAAAATTATCTTGTTAGCAATAAGAAGTTGTTTAAGTAACACAATTGTGAAGAAACACAAGTGAAAGCCCTTAAACAGGGATATAAGATTATGTTAATATATTTAACTGTTTGAGTTTTCTAAGCCTTATAACTTAGCAAGCTGCAATCCTGATTTTAGATCCCATATAGTTGCAGCCTGGATACGAAAACTGACTTTAGTGAGAACAAATAAGCTCAAGCATATATTTGGCTCTTTTGGAAGACTTCCCTAAAAAATTTGTGGGCACGTGGTGTCGAGTTTCTCCTGTTTCTTCTCTAAAAGATTGCGTTATATATGAGTGCTACTCATCAAAGGATTTTATTGCGAGTTTGGATTTATGAAAAGAAACTGGTATTAGAAATTTTAATATATGATTTAATTTTATTAAACTTAATAATATTAATATTAATTTTAAATGAAAAAATTTAATTTTCTTCTCTGGACGATCTTTACAAACGGGGTTTTGCGAGAATTTTAGTAAGTGAAACGAAGGCCATGCTTGTTTTTGTGCAAAAGCACAAGTTTTGTATGTTAACAAATTGATAAATATAAATTTCATAAATTGTATTACCCCTCCCTCTTTTAGGAATTATCTTACCAAAACAACCCTCTACAATGAGAGTTATTGTTACTGCTGAAGTGAGTTTCCACGAAGTAGGCACTCGTCAAGACGAAAATATTTTTAATAAGTCCTAAATAAAATAGTGGAAAGAGGTAATTAAAAACATAGAACACAAACAAAAAAGAAAACATTGGTTTTCAGACTTGTTAAAAATAAAAAAAATTTTCAACTCTTCTATCTACAGCAGAGCTAATAAGGTTTTTACTGAGTCATCACTGTCACATGACAAGGTTCTAACTCTCATGTTCACTAATCTGAGATAATTGCCCAAAGCCATCTGCTAAGCTTTTCTTAAAAGAAATCACTAACGGGGCAAGAATGTTCAGTCAATGTTTGATTCTCTTGATCTCCATGACCCAGTTGATGATAACAGTCTAGCAAATGGCATTTGCAGCGACAACGACATGCGGAGAACTTATGTTAAAGTAAACTGACGATCCTGGCTATTGTGATTTGTGTATTCAAGAAACAAAGTGAAGTGTACACTTAATTTCCAATAATATTTATTTGAAGCTATACGATATTGTCTGATGTATTATTAGTTTATCTAATATTTAATATTTGAATACTATTTGTAGGACCGCATAACTAGAATTAATCTAATAACCAATTTCCTAAAATAGTAAAAAACTTTACCTTCTCATGAAGTTGGCAGTTGTTATGGAAAGTTTTAAAACTAAATTAAAAAAAGATTTTTCTATTTACAACTTCACGCACGTGAATTCACTTGATAGCTTTGTGATGCCTCAGACTTCTGGAATGCCTAGATGTCTAGTCCACTTTAAGTCACATTTTCCCCCAGGAAGAAATGGTGAATTCAAATTTGAAGTTTGAGTTTTAAAATTGACGCTGTTTTGATATGCATTATTTTTTGCATCGGTCCTGTCCTTCCTCACTATATTGCTACTCAGACTAGACATGGCCAGACAAGATCACAGGTGCAGCTTATGACCTGGGAAGCAGACCTAAGTTGAGAATTTATGCATTGGATGAGCTGATATGATGTGAATCTGCCTCTACTAGCTTTTCTGCATTTAATTCTGCTTGGAAGGTAATGGCTGTTGTGTAAACCTTAAAAATAGAATAGTTATAAAAAAAATTCATTTTAAACCTCGCATCTGTGCCGTAACATGATAAGGTCAAAAAATTGTAACATTTTAGAGGGTCTTAAAGCACAGCCTACTTAAAGTTAGGTTTTTCCATAGGAAAACCCGAGGAATCATCTTTGGCTTTGAACCCCTGAAATTGATGTTCAGTATATATAACTGTTTCTGTTGATCCCATTCTTTCTTAGTGTAAATGGTATCCCCACTCTGCTTTTGACCGTATCCCTACCCATGGATTCCACCGCAGCCCTGTTTTCTACAAATTAGTACCCCTGGATTCCGGAAAATCTCTACCCGTCATTCCAGGACAGCCATGGATTCCACCATAGCCATGTTTTCTACTGGCCAGTACCCCTGAATTCCATAACATCCCTGCCGGTCATTCCACATCAGCCATGGATTCCGACCGCAGCCCTGTTATATAAAACCAGCAGGTGTTTGTGAAGTCATAGGGGAAAGTAAAAGACGCAGGTGCATGTTACGTCCCAGGGAAAGTTTACTTTCGGTTGTCATGCTTGAAAAACCGAGGGTGTAGGGGAAAAGCTTCAGGAGATCCTTTACCCGAGGAATTTCCTTATAAAATATACATAAGCCAGGATTCTCCTTTAAAAACATACAAGGACTTGTTTACCTTGATTCCTCATAAAAAATCTATATTACCTAATAGTTTCATTTAAAAAACTTGTAAATACTTATTTACTCCCAAGATTGTCCTTTAAAAGCCCGCGAAGGCTCGTTTACCCCAAGAATTTCCTTAAGAATCTTCAGGGGCCTCTTTACCCCAGGAATTCCTTGAAAAAACTGCATTACCCTAGCATTCTCTTTTAAGAACTAATGAGGACTTGTCTACCTCTTGACATGGGCGTACGCATCAAATTGTCTAGGCGGGGGGGGGGGCAGTCGATAGTGTGACGGAGGGCCTTTTATCAACTGCTTTTCCAACCATCTGCTTTTTCAGCCATATCTAATGTAAATTTGAAGGTCTAGGGGGGGCAGCTGCCCCCCTGCCCCCCCCCTCCCTACGCACGTGACTCTTGATGCCTCACTAAAAGCCTACATTACCAAATAGTTTCATTTAAAAAACCTGTGAAGGCTTCTTTACCCTAAGACTCTCATTTAAGAACCTGTGAAGGTTCCTTTAACCGAGGAACTTCCTTAAAAAAAACTACATTATCCCAGGATATTTCTTTAAAAACCTCTTGTTTACCTCTAGATTTCTCATTAAAAACTTACATTGCCAAATAGTTCCATTTAAAAACCCTGTGAAGGCTTCTTCATCCACGAATTTCTTTCTAAAAACCTAAGATTTTCCATTTTAAAAAAATTCAAGGCCCGCTAAATCAAGATGTTCCTGGGTTTTACTCTAATACTTCTATTCAAAATCCTTCTTTACAATAGGATCTCCATTTGAACAATTTTCAGGAAACCCCTCCCCCAAATAAAGACATAGCCCCAATATTTTCGTGCTTTACAGAAGGCCATTTTATGCGAACAAATTGTCCCCCATTTTCCAGTCAGTGAGTATCGATTTTTATCGGGCAACGTATCCCCCGTTAACACTTGGAAAAACATCTGCCTCTCTTCTAAATGGAAGTCATGCAGTTCTTTTGTCTCCGCGGGCACTATAAAAATGGGGGACTGGAACGGAAATTTCAACAGTCTTACATAAGTTTTTGAAGGCAACAAAAATCAACTTAAAAAAAAGAATAGATATGTCTCCAACATAGTAACAGGTAAGCCTCTTTCTATTTTGTCTATAATAGATAAACTCCCATAAAAATTTTATTACTGACAGAACAATCTAGTCCGTTATTTCAAAAACACCTTCAAGAAAGCTGGTAAAAAGGCATAAACCTATTTTTCAACACCCCTCCCCAGGCATTAAGGTATGCATGCTAAAATTTTAGCTTCACCTTCCTTAAGGCATTAAGGTATGCATGCTAAAATTTTAGCTATTATAATTCTCTATATGAAATTGGAAAGTAAAACCCCACCTTCCTTCAACCGTCACTGATAAAATTTATCTTATTTTTATTTTGTTAAAATATATGGTTTACCATCGAAATATATGCCCCCTATTCAAAAAGCGCATTTCGGTATTCTAGCAGAAGGGTAAACTTGCATGTGTCAACTATTTGGGCTTGAAGCGAACATCCAGTGTTACGCTAATTGTGTGAAAGGGTGCATTCTTACCACCTAGTAAACTTGAACAATCTAATAGCATTTAAGCCAAGCAAATAGTTTCACAAAAAATATGCTTTTTCTGACCAAATTGACTTATATTTACACTAAATCCCTGAATTTTTTTTGTTAGAACGGTAACCTAAATTCTGACTAGTTCCATTTTAAGTGGCCAAAATCTATTCGATAAAAAGGGTTAACAAGTTATTCTTTGCTAGTTAATTACCGAAAAAGGGTTGCATCTAACAGCTGCATTGTATGATGAAACAACGAAATGGTTACATACCTAAATCCAATAAGAAAAAGTTCAAGTTTTGATACCGACATTTTAAGCTGGGAAAGATTTCTGACAAAGATAAAGAACGGGGTGTGTTAATGCTTTGTGTAAAGCTTTTATAGACAAAAATTTAATTGAGGAATTAAAAAATACTTTTCTTTGAAAAAACGTATGCCCCCCGTGAATTTTTTCTTCACTAAATGGAAAAACTAAAATTTTGTTTCTTTTTAAGGAGTACCCTGAGCTCCCTCAACCGGAAAAAGGGCAAGGGCACACGATGAAGCCTCTCATCAATCCGCATCAAGGGTTTCAGTCATCAAGTATACTGGCCTTTCCAGATCAAACCCCTATGGTGAGAATGAAGGTCCATCTGCGCCCCGTGAGCAATAAAGTGAAGCTGCCGGATCTTCTACGCTCCATCGGTGAACGCACTATGCTGCCCCTTTGACCCCAAAATCCCATGACATTCAAGCTGCGGGGCCTTCGGCGCCGCTTGCGCGATGTAAAGATGGAGCACCCGATCTAAATGTAAGTGTAAATTTTCGATAGTAAAAAACTTACCTTTTGTCGAGCTAATGTTAATTCATTTTAGTATAATATTGGAGGGGGCGTAACTATGAGGAAAGACACCCCCCTAAGAGAGAATCAATACATTCATTTATCCTTCAATTTAATTCATAAAAACAATTTTTGTCTTTAAATACATGGACACAAACTAGGCTATTGCCTAGTCTTCGGCTATTTCCTAAAGGAAATAGCCGAAGAAACACATTCTTTTCAAGCTTTAAGGGGCCTTTCGCAAAAATATTCTTGGAACTACTAGAATATTGCAAGTACAAGTTAAAAACCATTAAACACACAAACACACACACACACACATTCTTAGTTTGGGGTGAGGGTACCTCGAAAGAAATAGCTATTTCAATTCTTTTACTGTTGCCTCTAAGAAAGAGATTTGAGGGCTCCTAATAATGAGCGAAAATATCAGGGGGCTCTCATTATGAGGGGAAAATAGGACATTGTTTTCAGGATATAACTAAGAACTTCTGTTGAAAATTTTTCAGGGAAGGGGTTAATGTTCCTTCTCACTATAATAACGGGCTCTGGTCCATTAGTTCTTAATGGTGACATTTAAAGTCCCGCGCTGCTCCTCAGATTAATATTCCTTTTCTCAGCAAAAATCATAAATAATTCAAGGGAATAAATTTTTTATTCTTTTTCTAGGTTGAAAATAACGCTCTCCATAAATGGATTGAAGATATGCTGGCCGATTTCTGGCCAAAACAAGAAGCGATCAAGACCCCAACAATGGGCAGCGACACCTCTTCAGTAGTCTTTTTTCTAAGACCCTTTAAAACCTACCTGGTACTCTTTCTTTATTAAACTTAAAGCTAGTAGTATGGAATCAAAGAGTCCATATATGCTTATTACACATTTAGACGGTACTATGGTCCCAATACATCCGAAGGTCCCCTTTGGAGGTCAATGTATGGTCATTAAATTAATAGCCAGTAGTGAAGGGTCTATGGCTGCGAACGGTCACATTGCCCATCTATGGTCATTACGTACTAGTGAGGGTCTTTTAGATCACTCTTGACTATTCTCTTCCTTTTTCAAACTAATATATATTCTTTCACGGGATAAAATCAAGAGTGTTTCAATGAGCTAAAAAGCTCTTCTTATTTTCTAGGTTCACATACCAATATTGCCAGGTCTCTCTATTGAGAACCTGTCACCACCATCAAAATTCCGTGGCAGTCTGTGTAGAGAGGGTGTGGAAAGTGAAAACGAGGAAGGCTTAAGTGTTCGGGTGAATTCAAGAGTCCCCCAACATTGACTTTGACAGTTTTGCGAGGGGTCCCGGCCCTGATACCGACATTTTCGACAGCTTGATAGAGCTAGTACAATCTAGCGATGTTGAGAGGGTGCTACAGGTGCCCATCCCTCATGATATGGGAGAGCAGGACGAAGTGGTGCCGGCTAACCTCCAATTTTACCCGAGTTATATAATTCCGATACCGCTTCACCTAAAATTCATGTTTTTAGAGCTGAGTTAGGGGACCTCTTTAAATCCCTCACAAATTGTAGCATCCATATAGATCCAGAGGATCTATTGCAACCATATATCAGCAACATTTAGGGACTTCTCTAAAATCTCATTCGGGACGGGGGGGGGGTAGAATGAGACTGCATAAAGGAATCCATCGCACTTAAGAAAATTAATGAAAAAAAGGTGATTCGTACTCGCATTACGCATTGCTTCATCCGGACTGGCACAATTTTGAGGGTGTTTTTTCAGATGGGTGGGTTATATTTTGTATAGAGTGGAGAATCTTAATGAAAATAGGAGTGGGTCAGTTGTCTTATTTATAGAAAATTTGGAGGTTAATGTCAAAACAAAGTTTAGCAAGAATTTGCTTTAAGAGGCGGGAGGGGAAAAGCTAATTTTAGAATATATAATGCAGATTTGAGGGCTTTCGGAGGTTTACAACAATTTCGTTTCGATATGGGCTTGGAATACTTCAAGTTTTTAGTAATTGTCACGGGGCATAAACCAGAGGCAAAGGATGTTAGTAAGACGCATTTGGACGTTTTAGAAGTTAACGGGGGTGAGGTGAGGACAGAGTTTCATAAAATTGATTTTAATTGTTTAAAGTGACATTGTCCTATAGCATTTAAGGGTACTGACATTTCTGAGAGGGCTAACGAGCATTTAAAAATTAGGGTTTCAGTGTTACAATATGATACAGAGTATGAAGATGGGGAGTTTAAAGATAAAAAGGGTGTTTTATATTCAGTAAGGTCTCCGTCCATCGAATCAGTGAAGCACTGGCTACTACTTATTTACAAGCATGCAAAAGACCCTGATTCAATTGGACAGTTCTTTCCAATCCTACATATTAGTCGGGTTTTAAATAAGGGTAAAACTTATAATAAAGGGAGGACCTGCTACTGTTGTCCAATGTGTTTGTATAGATTCTATACAATTTTACAGAGTTAAAATTGAAAAAAATACTTGAGACAATTCAAGTTTCACGGATGCTAGTCTATGGAGATGGTTTCGAGTGATAACGCCACCTTGTGTTTAAAAAAATTGCAGAATTCGCTCTTGAAGAGTGACATGATGGTATTAAACAGCAAGGCCAAACTCAGGGATATTTGTCATATATCATATTTAAATTATGTCAAAGAACGTGCAGCCATTGCAGTCTCTTTTGTCCATGAGAAAAGAGACTCGAGTAATACCATGCCATTAGTAAATGGATTTGAGACATTGGACGGGATAGATTTCTTTGCGCAAAGCGGAATTGGTTTTAAAGTGCTTCATATTGTAGGCCTACTATTTTATTTTTCTTGCCATCGCACCGGCCCCCAGCCCGCCACAGCGTCTTCCGGCCGCCTTTCTGGCCACCGGGTTCTCCGGAGGATTTTGACCACGTCCGGCTCTCTGGTCGGACTCTTTTCCAAGTACCTTTGTTTATGTCCCATGTAAATATATTCAAGTGCTTATTTTATACTGCTTTTTTAAATGTCTGTAAATATGTTTTGTAGTGCCTATGTAAATTTACTTAAAAAATTGTAGTATATTTATTTGTATTAAAAAAAATGTGGATTATGTTTTTTGAGTATTTATTCAACCGATTGATGTTAAGAACGGTTAGTTAAATTTTGACATTGGACGAGTTTGTTTCAATTTAAAACAGCATTCAGATAATTTCTTTGTGGATCATCAATTTCTGGCAAAACCACCCTTTGAATAAAAATAATCCAAAATTATGTTATAAAGTGTTTGGAAAATCCAAAATATATCTGTTATTGCTATAGTGTATGGTAAGAATCCTAGGACAAAATAAAGAGTATTGCACCAGACATAAAATTTTATGCGAGGACTTGATATGTTTAATATTATTACACCAAACTCGTGGTTGATTATTGAGGATTTAGCTGAATCTATTGAAAAATGGTCTCAAAAGATGTTACAATTGTTCACGGCCCGGTCTCATCATGACAAATTTTTCGTAACTGTTGTTCTCCATAATCTCTTTCATCACAGCAAATATATGAGAATACTTGCTTTGAATTTTACTTACTACATCATCTTTAAGGTTGTTCTCGATTCAAGCTTATAAATTTAAACAAGCAAATATATCCAGACGAACAGAAATTTTTAGTTTCGGCATACAATAAAGCTACTGATAAACAATATGGATACATTTTATTGGAACTTAATCAGAACATACCCGAAGATGTACGTGTAGTCACGGATATTTTTGAAAATGAACCGTAATCTCTTTCATCACAGCAAATATATGAGAATACTTGCTTTGAATTTTACTTACTACATCATCTTTAAGGTTGTTCTCGATTCAAGCTTATAAATTTAAACAAGCAAATATATCCAGACGAACTGAAATTTTTAGTTTCGGCATACAATAAAGCTACTGATAAACAATATGGATATATTTTATTGGAACTTAAGCAGAACATACCCGAAGATGTACGTGTAGTCACGGATATTTTTGACAATGAACCGTATATAGTAAACTGAAAATAGTAAATAGTTTATTAGTCGCCATCATGACGTTGAAGAAGCTACATGAAAACAGACTTTTATTTACCGTCATTGGTTCATTCCAACCCACGGCTTAGGAAAGCTCTACTCAAACACGGTATTGACAATGGATTAATTAATCTATTATCTAAACTTTGTTTAATTTAACTGAAGGTATTTTTCAACAGTCAGAAATTGTTAGGCAACAGACAAAGCAACATTGTTCACTTGACGTGCTCTAGATTGCAAAAAGAAAGGAAAATATTTTAAAATAAAACGGCTTCTTCAAGCAGGCAGTAAACTGTTTTCATTCTTACTGCCAATAATCTCAGAATTTTTTAAAACTATCCTCTAGAAATGGCAAAATCCTTTACATCGACGCCAATTGAACTCGCACTTTTACCAAAATAGCAGTTTGAAAGACAATTTTTATAAATTTATTAACAATGAAACAGTTGCCGACGAAGAAAAATTAATGTTGCCCTGAAAGAACGCTCAAAGTAAATGTCATTGATCAACCTCCAACTTCTGAAAGTTCTAAAACTCTGAAAATGCCAAAAAAAGAAGAAGATTTATCTGAAGATTTAACAAGTTTTGTCGATGTAGTGCCTCAATATCATCGTGAGCAAAGTGGAAGAATCTTGCCTTATTTTGCTGAAAATGAACGAAATAAAAAGAAAAAGAATGAAGTTATAATCCAGGGATAGCGATACAACTTAATTGATTTGGTATCAGATTTGGTTGCAAATCGTAAAGGACTTGAATCCTTTGATAGTCATTTGTATAAATTTTGAGGTCGCGAAATATTCCAAGAAGTCTTATTGAGAATAAACATGTTTTAAAACGATTAAGATAATTTGGAGAAGTGTCACAGGATATATCAAAAGATAGCAAGCCAAGTGGACGTGCTGATTTATTAGGTATTAAACGAAAGCGTATTTCCACTGGATTTAGTATGCAAAAATATGATGGGTGCTTCAAACCACGTTTATGTTCAAAATGGATTAAATTTTGAAACGGGTTTATGGGTATATTGGTAAAGTGCGAAGTTTAAGTTCTCCCAACACACTTTCTAAAGTCACCGTTGTTGAAAAGAAGCTAGCGACAGAGAATGTACAGAAGAAACCTAGTTACACTTTTCACTAAAATCTTAGGGTTCGCAGTAATCGTTACCAAAAAGCTAAGGTATTTTTCCCATTGCATATATAACAAGCAGATCTTTTCACTCTAGAGGAGATTTAGAGACGTCAACATATACCGTACAAGTATATTTTAATCGTGATCAGTGTCTTTAGTCACTATGCATATGCCATTCCATTGCAGTCAAAGAGAGGCGATGACATTGCTAGAGCCCTTGAATCTATCTATGAACAAGATCCATATAGAAATATTAAAAGAGATCGGGATAGTGAATTTGTTATTCCAGATGTAAGAAAAATTTTATTGAAATATCATACAATACTCTATCATAGTCATAGTCCAATAAAGGCCGCATTGGCTGAGCGATTGATAAAAACCCTTCGACTTTTAATCTCAAGACAGTGTACATCGAAAAATAGTGTTCCTTTTATTCAAGATTTAGATAAAATCATGTTGATTTAAAATCAACGTTCTCATCGATCCTTGTCCAATCATAGTCCTTTTGAAGCTCATCACAGTGACAATACACTCAACATTATTCTTGAATAATATTCTAATGAAAAGGTTGTGAATAAAAAGGTTTCTGATATAGTTCGAATCAGTCGAATAAGAAATATTTTTTTAGATGAGAATTACTTGTGATCCGCTGAACTTTTTAAAGTGTCAAAAGTCCTAGACACTAGACCTGCAACGTATCGTCTCTATGATATGAAAGATGAGAAGATTCTTAGCAGTTTTTTATGATAATAAATTATAAAAAGTTATAAATAACGGAATGTATCAAATTGACAAGATATTATAATCTCTAAGTCGCAAGGGGAAGAGATAGTTGCTGGTTCGCTGGCTAGGATACAACTCTGATTTTGATTCTTTGATTGTCGCTGAAGACGTTCATAATGTCTAATGATTTTTATGTGATATTCATGTCCAATGTCTCTGATGCCCTCAAAGATTATTTGAATAAAACAAGCAATTTTTGGACAAAACTCTCCCCCACAACCAAATTTGATAGATGGTATGAAGTTGCTCTTTTTGATTGTATTCTTAAAAATACTAATAATATCCTGAGAAAGAATCGTATATAAAGGATTAAAGCAAGAACCTTTGACTTGACTGATGAGGGCTTGGTTGCAAATTTTGACTCTGATGATTACCCCTTTGCTGCGATACATTATGAGCAATGCAACAATATTAAAGACCTGTGTCGAGTTATCAATTAAATGTTGAAAAAAGGGTGGCTTCACATTTCACTTTTCCACGGAACAGAGGAGAATGTGAATTACCAATTAATTTGAGAATGAAAGAATTCTCCTCAAGGAGAATTTACGTGAGGATTTCAGTCTTAAAGATCAAATTATTAAAGCAAAAAATTTGAATGGCAAGGATCATGTTATCTATGCAGACTATGCAGTCGGCTTTTCATCAGGCAATTTTTTATTTCCTTATGCATCCTTATTCGAGACATCAAGAGTCGGTAATACCAATGTCTTCCCTCAACGTATTCTTGAGCTAAAAACCTCTCATGAACAGATTCACTGCTACAATATAAAGCACCTTCAATATATTCCAGTTAAGACTACGTATTTGGAGCTCCGTCAGCTAACATTCAGAAGTGAATTGGGCGATCTTCTAGCAATAACAAAAGGTTTGGCTATGATTACATATCATTTTCGACCCATTTAGTGAGATAACCAATAAAAAAAACTTTTGTTTGTCCTGATATTGATTGTTTTGGTGCTATTCTTGGAACACGACAATTGGGTCATGGAATAAGCTATTACAGGGGTCGTTCGTCAATGTCCGGTTACGGTCTTGGCCAATTTTTGGCTAAGTTGTTTCGCTCTGCAATACCCCTGGCTAAACAATATATTGCACCGGCTTCAGTGGATTTTGCGTCCTCTAAACTACATGATTGGGGCTCTGGAAAGTATTTTAAAGAAAGTTTTTCATAATATATCAGATTCAATGCGCGATCCCTCAGAAAGCGATTGGAACCACGACAAAGCAAAAATTGTTTAAAAACGACAAGAGACACCTCATCACTCATCAGTCTCCATTCAGCCCGGAGACATTAAACATTAAAGAAGAGAAAGAAAGTAAAAATTCTTACATCGAAAAAGAATTTCTCTTTCTAAAAATGGCATATCTACCACATAAGGAATCGCATCCTTAAGTCAACTCATCTCTAAATATTTTCAATGCAGAAATGTTTATGTGAGTGTAAAACATAGTTACTATGAACAATTTTATTCACAACAATCGCTCTCTGAAAACGTAAATTATCAAATTTATTCGGTTGAAGATGATTTCCTATATTTGACTTCCACATTTATATATTTGCGTGTCATTGTGAAGTAATCTAACAATGAAAAATCAAGTGCAGCAGAGGGTTATCCCTTGTAAATTGTGTACTATACAATTTATTTAGACAAATTAGTGTCTATACAAATAGAACGTTTGTTAGCACAAGCAACAATCTTTTGGATTATGCGAGTTACATACTATTCATGTTGATGAATACAATGTCCTACAAGCTTTTAAGAGGTCAGACATTGTGCTAAGAGTAGTAAACGGACACTGACACTAGCAATGTACTTAAAAGTGCGACAACTAAAGATTTACGCTTGGTTGGGAAAATAAATCATGAGATATTTAATATACCTAAATGGTTAACCCCTCAAATGTAAAGATTGATACAAAGTTGCAACTTACACCGTATAATTTTATTTTGCAAAAACGCCCGATATAACAGTCTCTATCACCTTGACAATACTTCATGTAGGAAAATTACAAGTTATGAGTTCTGTTGCTTTGGAAATTGAAAAATTAAGAGCTAGTTGAAATAATGTGAAATTGCTCGTCCCTCATACAATTACAAATCAACGACATATTGCTACGGTAACACGTACCTACACTGATCCACCACTTATCAATGGTGAAACTCCTTCAAAACTTGCCTTGCCTTTTGTAAAAAGCGCTAGTGCCGTTGGATCATGGACAAAATCTACACATAGATTTGAAATGTTTGGTCTTTCGTCTCTTTTATCTAAAGTAAATGGAATTCCACTATACACTTTTTCCTGTGATAAATCCTACAGGATCCTATATGAATCGGCAGTACAATTCCTAGATTGCAATTCACAATCATTTGAAAATGGTATAGCCGAAGAATGTTTTTGAAAACTGATGGTATCATTGTCCTGGATTAGTTCGGTACTTAAGATATGATTATTTTCCGAACGGGCACAGTAGGTTTAGAGAGTGCCTTTGCTGAACCACTGGAAGAGAGTATTAAATTCATCTCGCTAAATCAATTTGAAACCTATTGGACAATTACCCCTGATGACAGTGTTCCATTAGACTTGTCACCATGAACACAAATCAAATAATCAATATATACAATCTGGATCCTTACATGTCCAAACACAAACCCTATTACATACCTTCATATTTCCTCGAGCATATTCAAAGTGTTAACAGTACCCTTGTCAGTGTTCCTAGTAGCCCATAACTTTTAAAGAAATAAATAGTAAAAAAATTGTAATATATCGGCTTTGCTTCTTTTAAACATCGAAGAATATTGAATTGTTTGATCCTCTTGGCCTACCCTATACATTCCATATATCTCACATTTAAAACTTTCTTGAGCAAAGTGGAAAATCTAATAGTCAAAATGGTAAATGGGTAAAAGATTTAGCAACCAAAAGCTGCGGTTTTCATGCACTACTATGTTTTGTGTTCCAACATCGTGGACATACTTATAGTGAATTTCTCAATAAGTATGGTGACAATTCTCGATTGAATGACTTTCTAGTTGAAAATATCATTTTCTACTTGTAAAATATAAATTTTGGTGCCCTAAGAGGGAAATGTTTTAAAAATGTTTGTAAGTTTGTTTATTAATAAAATTTGTATGTAGAAAACATTTGTCCTATATATTTCTTCTTCCACGTTTAGATAGCCATCAGAAACGATAAGTCGCAGCAGATAGTCGAATTTGAATTGTATTCATCGTGGCATGCAAAGTAAGGGTCACATTTTCTGGAATATATTGTAACTACATTTTTATTATGGGTCTTCATAAAGTCAATAATACTATTCTCATGCATATTATAAAATTCACGGTTTTCAATTTGCTTATATAAAGCAATGTCACACTTAAAATTCACATGTGTAGAATCCCTTTCTGTAACAGCCAAATAAAAGTCTGTAGGTGTATAATCATAGTAGGCGGTATTAAGCATGGGCACTGTTCTGTTTTTCTGAAGAAACAGAAAAAAAATAAACAGGGCTTGAATAACAAGAACAGAAACAGAACAGATCAACAAAAAACAGAAGACCTGTTTCTGTTTCTGAACTGTTTTTTGGTAAAAAAGGAAACAGCTGTTTTTGATCAAAAACTACATTTGCCATGGGTAGTGCTTTTCTGTGGCGGAAACACATTTGAGAAAACCTAGTACTCTTGCAGCATTTTTTCGCAAAAAAGAGCCTTTTTTCTAAAATAGGGGCAAAAAATTGTCTGTGCACATAAATATCGCTTTCATTTTTTTCTTTATTGTTATTTTTCTTCCATTTTCCCATTCCTAAAATACACTTTTATGTTTATAATACATACTAGTTATTCGAGACATTTTGAAAAAAAAATTTCAGCATGAAATTACGCAGTCAGCTCAAAGTCATTAGTGTTTAAGCAGAGCATATAGTTGATTTGGCAGGGACAATTTTCCCCTCCAGACCATGCTTTCCCCTCCCCCCACTCTATTCTGATGTGTGGAAGTCATCTTAAACAAAAGTAAGAAAGAAGAAAAATGCACGGTTGATCCTCATGGCCTACCTTACACATTCCATATATCTCACATTTAAAACTTTCTTGAGCAAAGTGGAAAATCTATTAGTCAAAATGGTAAATGGGCAAAAGATTTAGCAACCAAAAGTTGCGGTTTTCATGTACTATTATACTTTGCGTTCCAACATCGTGGATATACTTATAGTGAAATTCTCAATAAGTATGGTGGCAATTCTCGATTGAATGACTTTCTTGTTGAAAATATCATTTTCTACTTGTAAAATATAAATTTTAGTGCCCTAAGAGGGAAATGTTTTTAAAATGTTTGTAAATTTGTTTATTAATAAAATTTGTATGTAGAACACATTTGTCCTATATATTTCTTCTTCCACGTTTAGATAGCCATCAGAAACGACAAGTCGCAGCAGATCGTTGAATTTGAATTGTATTCATCGTGGGATGCTAAGTAAGGGTCACATTCTCTGGAATATATTGTAACTACATTTTTTATTATGGGTCTTCATAAAGTCAATAATACTTTTCTCATGCATATTATAAAATTCACGGTTTTCAAGTTGCTTATATATAGCAATGTCACACTTAAGATTCACATGTGTAGAATCACTTTCTGTAACAGCCAAATAAAAGTCTGTAGGTGTATAATCATAGTAGACGGTTTTAAGCATGGGCACTGTCCTGTTTTTCTGAAGAAACAGAAAAAAAATAAACAGATCTTGAATAAAAAGAACAAAAACAGAACAGATCAACAAAAAACAGAAGACCTGTTTCTGTTTCTGATCTGTTTTTTGGTAAAAACAGAAAACAGCTGTTATTGATCATAAAACAGCTGTTTAAACAGCTGTTTTTGATCAAAAACTACATTTGCCATGGGTAGTGCTTTTCTGTGGCGGTAACACATTTGAGAAAACCTAGTACTCTTGCAGCATTTTTTCGCAAAAAAAGCAATTTTTCTAAAATAGGGGCAAAAAATTGTCTGTGCACATAAATATCGCTTTTAATTTTTCTTTATTGTTATTTTTCTTCCTTTTTCCCATTCCTAAAATACACTTTTATGTTTATAATATATACTAGTTATTCGATACAATTTGAAAAAAAATAATTTTCAGCATGAAATTACGCAGTCAGCTCAAAGTCTTTAGTGTTTAAGCAAAGCATATAGTTGATTTGGCAGGGGACAATTTTCCCCTCCAGACCATGCTCCCCCACCCCCACTCTATCCTGATGTGTGGAAGTCATCTTAAACAAAAGTAAGAAAGAAGAAAAATGTACGGGAAAATAACACTTCTTACTGCCAATTAAAAAATTGTTTGTTACCTTGCAGCTTAAAGCAGCCTTTTAAGATTAATTATTTACAAGCCAATTTGTGTGAAAATTTTTCAAATAATAAATTAATGGTTTAAGGGCACTTCGAAAATTTTTATGGTGCTTTGCGCTAGAAAATATTGCTCTGTGCCCTCCAAATTCATTCTTAAGTAAATAAGTAAGGAGAAATTTCTCAAATTCTGAATCTTAAAGCAACTTAGACTCTTTGCTACGTAATGCTTTCTTTAATAATTCTCTTCTCTTGAATAGGTTTTCAAAGGGATGCAAATATCAGGACAATTGTACTTTGTGACAATTTATTTAAAAAATTTCTGTTGCTTTGCGGCAGAAATTACTTTCTTCAACGCATGCACTTGCTCTATCATAGAAATTGTTACTGTTTTAAATTTTGTTTTAAGAATACGAGTCGACATGCTTTTGATTATGTAGGTTCGTTTTCATAGTCCATTCCCAAAGGAGAAAGGGTAGTGACATCCTCGACTATAACTAAACATCATCACACAATCCAAGAATACTAATTTTATTTCTTAGCCGAGCCCCCCCCCCCCCCCCCCCCTAAGAAAATCTGGATCTGCCAATATTTCGAATGTGTAATATAAGAAATTTGCACTTTTGCTCCCGTCCCTAGGATTTACATAAATTTGCACTACTGTATTTATGTAAATTAATGAAGAAGAAAAACCTTACCGGAAAGCTATAGAGCACTCTAAAAGATAGACTAGCAGTTTCTCCTCAAAAGATTTTAAGGCATTTAGGGCAGAGCTGCTAACACTGCAGAAGCGTCTTACGATTTCGAAACCTGTTGTATCCAAAAACGAATGGAATCAGCTTTCCTCATCGGACTCTACCATAGCCTCAAGGACTTCAGCAGTACAATGGCGAGTTGGACTGGGCTCTCTTAGTCTCTGCATCATTACTTAATATATTCTAAAGTAATGGTACCAAAGTTTGAAAGACCAGAGAACGACCCCCAAGTGAAAACCTTCCAAATGTTGGAGGATCCAGATAAGCTGTGTAACGTGTCATCGGATAGCCTATTCTGTGACTTTTTGACAGACTACCAGCTCCACACTATTCTTCTCCATTACTTTCGCCACCCTCTTCTGTCGACACTTCGTCAATCTAATCAGATTCTTCCGCAAAAGCATCTTCACTTCCGGAGTTTTCAGAAAAAGGAACAGAAAGGCCGCCTGAATCATTTTCACCAGCCTTCTGTTTAACTTTTTTTTTAGGCAGCAATATTTATGTGATGATGCGTAGCTCCCCAGGATGGTGCTTTCAAGCTCCCTGTTGTATTTTAAATAAGCTGTTTCACATCTGGCCTAACAAACACAGAAAAAACCAATTTGTCTTTAAACAGGGTGTTGTAGCAGAGCTTCCACAGAGAAGTTTGTTTTGATTGATTAGAAATAAGGAATGGTCGTATGTCTACTCTTCTTATTCTATATTTCACTAATTCATTATCCTCTGTGTCACTTGCTTTGCTATTGGAAGCTTTCTTTAGGGCAGCAGCCTGACTTGATATATATTTTTTGAGTTGGTTTGGGTTTTTTATTTACTACACCAGCCGCATATACTATATTTTTGTGCATTCAATTATATTCTTCCTTTTAAGATGGTATATAAATGTCGTGGCACACACTCCCTTAGCCTTTAGAGACACTTTGCAGAAATTACACCTGACACTTTCTGTGATTCCTTTTTCAAATGAGATACCCAGAGATATAGGTTAAAAGTTTTAGTTGGAACGTCCAAGTCCTCATCAGATGATGACATCATGCTTTTCTTAGCACAAAGGTTGATTTTAGGATTTTTATACAAAATTAGAAGCTTCTTCCAGTAGCCTACTATTTTAAAAATTGCACCTCCACCCAAATATCTGACCTCTTTTACCTCACTGGCATAACTAGGGGGAAAGGGACCAACTGCCTCCTGGGCAGTTTTGTTGGTACAATAAGCCAAAGAATCTGTCTGCTTACAAAAGCAAAATGACATATCCCAACTACGGTTTCATAACAACTTAGACCATTTGAAGCACAATATTAATTTTACGGGAATTAGCTTGTCTATAATTGGTATTTATGAGACAGATACATGAAATAATTCACCGCTTAGGGTTAATTTTTTGAATTTCTTTTGCTGTATGGTGAAAAATACTGTATTCACCGGAAGATTGATATCCTACTGAATGAGAAAAATATATCAGCATTTTATAAGAATTTGTCCCTTCCAGAAAATCAGCTAGTTTCAACTCTAGACCTTTCCTTGAAAGGATTTCTATTGATTTTAGAGATGATTTTAGTAACATAAGAAAAAGTATATTTGGCTATCTTGTTATGATGATGCAATACAGATTTGCTAGCAAAAACTTATATTTCTACTGGACAACACTTTAATACATTTACATTGCTCTCTGACTAAGCGTTTAAGAGAATTTCACAAATTAATAATTATTATTTATCATGTATAGGTCAGCACGGTAATCGTAGCAAGTCAATGTTATTTAGCAGCATAAATTCCATAAAAACAGCTAGATTAAAGTTCTCGCGGCTAAAGGTGCAAATTATTTTCCATATAATGTAGGAGACAGAGGCCCTACCCCTACCACTAGAACCAGGATGAACAGTAATAAGTGATTTGTTTGTTTCCTGCTTCTCCTGAACAGTAACTGTGCAACTTTCCTGCTCAATTGATGGAATAATATACTGTAAGCAATACGTTGTTTCAGTGGAATTAAACTGCACCTTCACTGTCATAAAATTCAGGGGTGGATCTAAAGTAAAATCTCTGGCGAGGCCTAATCTGATAAGGCCACCAATCAGCAAAATCTTGGGGGGGGCCCAATGTGACAAAGGTACCAATAATTGACGAAATTGACAAGTTTATTCTAAACAAAGGTATAAAAAAAAGTAAGGAATGAGGGTGCCAGAAAAAATCTTTAAGGGGGGAGCCGGGTCCTCCCTGGATTCACCACTGCTAACACTTAAGGAAATACCTACTGTCATCTGACTCCTAGTCCCTAATTCTGCCTAGCTGAAACAATCAAGCAGCACTATTTGATACGCTTGACAAACTGATTTCCCTCATTTTACTTACGTTCCAATTCTAGAAATCGTATGATGCATAACCACGTTTCTACACAATTTCAAATTATGATGAAAAATCATTTTGCAAGTTCAAAATTCTCAAATATCTCATTTTCGTGTCACTTAAATAAGATCAGAAACAGAAGAAAAACAGGTAGGAAAAAAACAGAAACAGGACGAAATAGCTGTTATAAAAACAGAAACAGAACAGAACAGAACAGGTAAATAAAAAAAACAGGTCATCTTTTTCTGTTCTGTTTCTGTTTTTTTTGCATGAACAGAACAGAAACAGGTACTTTAAAAACAGAACAGAAACAGAAAACAGAAACAGTACCCATGCTTAGCCGGTATCTTCACGATGATGTCGTAAAAACGAGACTCTTTTATTATCCCAGCAGTTGAAGCATATACCAGGTTCTTCTTCCCAAAACAATTTAAAACCATGACGATACCAGTCTCTTAAAAATAAACTAAAATTACGTTTAGAGTTTTTGTAATCATACCACGGTAAGTATTTTTTCCATTTATAACATTTATCAGAGTGACAATTGGAGCATAGGTAACCTGTAGTATGAGATTCACAAATCTTTTCAAGACAGGTAAAACAGTCATTAATTTGCACTGCGAATCTTCTATGCAATTTACATGAATTGCCTAATCTACACTTTTCATTATAGTCATCAACAAAAGTACAATTATCATAGGACGACCTGCTGCCCAATGTATAGATGCATAATGGACATGTGTAAAATATATTTCGATGTTGACTGTCTAACATCCAAAAAGAAACTGACTAGGGAAAGTAAACGTCTTCTAGGAGGAGGAGGAGGAAGAGTGACTTCACAAAACTTGTTTAAACAGGATTTTTTTAAATATCGACGTATTTCTTGTTGCCTTACAAAAATGGCCGTTTCAGTCAATTAAATTGAGTAAATGCATCTGGACCACGACGCAAAAGTTTCATGCAATAGCCCCAAGATGGAGAATCATTTCACATTATATCGTCAAGTATTCTTTAAAAAAAATTTTCCTTTCAATATATAACTATTGAAAATCATCATATAGAATAAAATATTTTTCCGGTTTTACTATATTCCACAAGAATTTTTTGTTCTCAAATCTAGTCATTTTTCGTCCTTACGCTCTCACTACCAATTAAAGACTAACTAAGAATCTTGTTAGTAACAAGCTTACTCCTTTTTTATAGATTGATTCAGAATTTTTTCTCAATATACATCACTAATGTATTTAATCCGTCTTGTAGTCTTTGTATATGCATTATATTCACTTTTGCTGCGAAACAAGACTATTCCTCCGATTTAAATATTCTTAATGATATAAAATACCGTGCTAACATCTCTTCCCATTCTAGGGTTAGTCGGCAACCCCTTGTAATTTCTCCTGCGGCGTAAGGCACGCTAGATTTTATTTCGCCATTGTTAGCAACTTCAATATCTAATAGTGGAAAAGCATCCATTACTAAAGAATAATGCCCTTGATGTTGAGACACTGAACTCTTTTTTAATACTGAAGCAAAGTCACACAATACCCTCAACTCTAATTACGTAAGAGCTAAAAGTAAACATTCCCCGTGACTTAACTGACACCAGCTGACCGTTTAAAACAGGGCTTCGGTTGGAGTCCTTGGCTGTCGTTGAATAACAGGCAGGGATTTCGTGGAATCCAGCGGTACTGACGGGTAGAAAACAGGGCTGTGGTGGAATCCATGGATAGGGCTGCGGCTATAAGCAGAGTGGGGATACTACTAGTAAAATAAGCTGTTCTTTATTTGATTATAAAAATGATGTTTGTTTAAACTTTCAAAATTTTCCCCCTAATAGTTTTGTCAGAGGCAACGCAAGAACGTTGCCTATAGTAAAGGGCTATGAGGCTTCAATGATTTTTTTTTCAGAGGTACTTCATTTGGAAGCAGTGGTCGTATAAGCTTTGGACGTAGCTCATTCAATTGGAAATTGGAAGTTCTAATGCCCCTTTTAAGAGTCAAAAGTAATCAGAGGAAAACTAGCTCCCCACCTACTTTTCCCCTTTTGCCTCTGATGAAAATGTTGAGATAGCCGATTTGTTCATTTTAGTCCAAAGGCCAAATAACGATCCCTCCGGGGCTGACAAATGCCCCGAAGTCCGGGGGTAAGGTTTTCAATTTACACAAGTTGCCTGTTGTTAGCACATATGGTTTTAATGGAAGGAAGAGACAAATAAATGTTGGAGGGAGCTCAATTGATTGGAAATCAAAATTCTAGCTCCTTTTTTAAGAGTAAAAGTGATAGGAGGGCATCTAGACCTCCCCCACAGCTTTTCCCTCGAATACATCAGATCAAAACTTTGAGATAGCCATTTTGTTCTAAAAGTCTATAGGCAATATAATTATGCCTCCGGGATTGACATTCCCCCCCAGCTCTTGGGGCAAGGGATGTAGGTTTCACTACTTGCTCGAGGTTCTTATGGAAGGAATGGCCGTATTAACTTTGGAGAGGGTCCATTTGACTGTTAACTGAAAGTTCTATTGCCTTTTTAAAGAGCCAAAATGATTGGAGGGTAACAGGCCGTCTCCCATGCCTTTTCCTCCAAATACATCCGATCAAAATCTTTAGACAGCAATTTTGTTTAAAACAGTCCAAAGGCGACAAAAGCGTGCCTTAAAGGTTGGGAAACCCCCACAGCACTTGGGGAAGGGTTGTAAGCTGTGCAAGTTACCAATCGTCAACATATAGAGTTTTTATGAAAAGGGTGGTCGTATTAACTTTGGAGGAGGCATATTCAGTTTGAAATTGAAAGTTCTAGATGCCTTTTTAAAAGTCAAAATTGATCGGAGGGCAGCTATCTCCTCCTTTCACGCCACTTTCCCCCAAAATGCATCCTATCAAAATTTTTCGATAGCCATTTTGTTTAAAATAGCCCATAGGTGAAATTACTATGCCTCCTTAGTTGACAACCCCTACCCCTGGTTCAAGGGCTGTAAGTTTTCAAAGTTGCCCAGTGTTAACGTATAAGGTCTCTTATCAAAAAATAGGGCACTTTTGATTCTGGATCTCCAAAACAGCTTAGATTACTAAGGTAAAACATTAAAGAACTGTTTGAGAAGGACGCCAGACCCAATGAATGCTCACTCTGTCCTTGGTGGTTGTAAAAAGGGAATATCAGCAATATCTAAGGAATGACTGAGGGTATTAGGTTGAAACTTTCAAAGTGTATTGAGTGGATGTTAAAGCAAGGCTGAAAGGCAATCAACTCCCCCTTTCTTGCCCATTTTATGTGCCCCCTCTCCTCAAAATTGGTCAAAATTTTGCAACTCTCCTTTTGTTCAAATTAGTCAAAAGGTGTAATATTGTTGCTTCCAGGGATGCCATACTCCCAAAGCCCCGGTGCAAGAATTATAAACTACACAATTAATATTTTGTTTACTTTCATGATTTATCATTAGTAAAAGGGGACATTTTTTTATTTTAAGTGCATCCGAAAAGGTCAAGGTTTTTAAGGTGAAACTTTGAAAAGGGCTAAGGGGCATCTTAAATTAAACCAAAAGGCACTATGTACATTCAGTTCATCAAAAAGTGGATCTGTAATATCTTAAGAACGGCTGAGGGTATTAATTTGAAACTTTCAGCTTATGTTTGGGGTATGTCTTAAAGTGGTTGGAGAGCTCCCAGGCTCCCATTCACAAGCCCATTTAGATACCCTCTCACCAGATAAATTCGATGAAATTTTGATATAGCCTTCTTGTTCAAAATAGTCTGTAGGTGAAATAATTATACTTGTT
The DNA here is from genome assembly GCA_027921565.1 of Artemia sinica. Classification (NCBI taxonomy): domain Eukaryota; kingdom Metazoa; phylum Arthropoda; class Branchiopoda; order Anostraca; family Artemiidae; genus Artemia; species Artemia sinica. Next base: position 62,492,616 of record CM051261.1, on the reverse strand, counting down.
GGAATACCATGACCTACCACAGCTATGGAGAGGAATGCCGAACACGAGCAAATACATCTATGTGTTTGCTGGTTATCAAAAGGGCGTATCAGCAATATCTAAGGAATAGATAAGGGTATAAAGTTGAAACTTACAGGTTATGTTTAGGGGAATGCTGACAAGTAATTGGAGGACTACAAACACCCCCTGGCCCTTTTTAGATGCCCCTCCCTTTACATGTGGTCAACATTTTGAAAAAGCGACTTTTTTCCAATACAGGCAAAATGTCTAGTAACTATGCCTCCGGGGATGCAATGCCCCCAAAGCAATACCTTTTTTTAGTTGCAGGACTTGTTGTTAGGAAGAAGGGGAATATTTGATTCTGATTGAGTTCAAAATTGTTATGTGCTTAAACGCAAAACTTGGGGGAATGTAGAGGGGCATGTTTAACTAAATCGAAAGATACTATCTGCATTAAGTTTTTCAAACTAGCGTATGTGCAATATCTCGAGAACGGCTTAAAGTATTAAGTGTAAACTTTTGGGGTATATTGAAGGGAATGTTGAAAAGTAGTTGAAGGGCAACCAGTTCAATCCCATGCTCTTTTTACTTGCAATGTCGCCAAAGAAGTCTGATCAAAATTTGGGTTAGCCCTCTTGTTCAAAAAAAGTTGAAATATCAAGTAACTATGCTTCCAGGAATAACAAACCCCCAACAGCCCAAGAACAAGTGTTATGCGTCACATAGTTTCCCCTTTACTTATATATAAGGGGCAAGTTCCATCCTGAGTCCTTTAATCAGCTAAGCAAATTGAGGTGAAGCCTGTAGAAAATATTGAGAGGGATGTCAAACAGAACGAAAACTAACTATATGCAGGAGGGTTGTCAAAAAGGTGCAATTGCATTATCTAAGGAATGGCTAAGGGCATTAAGTTGGAGCTTCAAAATCGTATAGAGAGGGAAGTTGAAAAAAAACGGAGAGAAGCCAGCCCCCTCCCCTCCTCTTGCCCTTTTAGATGCTCCCCTTTACAAGGATGGAAATATTAAAAATGAATTTTACTCAAAGTATCACAAGCTCAAATAGCGCTACCCCGTGAATACTGTATTCCTATAGTTCCTGTAGAAAGAATTGTAAATTATCAAATATGTTCATTTTTAACATGCAGGATATATCATGGTTGCAGCGGTAGCTGCAACCTAGTAAAGAGTGAACCACAGCACATAGTAACCAAACTTAAAAAATGCGTGTAAAAAAAACTGCCTAGTGAAAAAAAAATTGCCATCTGACACTGACTCAGGACTAACAAATGTTATTTCGGTTGGTCTTAAAAGTAAAATTTTATTGTGAAAAGAAATTTATGGTGATTTCAAAAAAACCCTCAAACCCCTCGAAAATGGCGTCAGATCAAAATGAAAGATGAACCAATAGAATCAGCAAGGCCGAAAACCTTGTACAGGGAAATTACAGTCCCCTCCTTGGAAAACAAGGAAAAACACTTTTTTGCATCGAGAGCACTGATCTATCTCCCTTTTTTTTCCTTTTTTTCCACAGGCCAAGCGGGCTACCAGAACATTATGGAGAGATGTTTAATGGCTCATTAAAAAGCTATTTCTCATATCTATGTGCTTTTTATAAATTCTGACATCTGCTATTTCCATATAGCACTAAAATGGCATTTTTGTGCCATTTCTCAAGGGGTGGATAGCAGGCTACCAAAACATCTTAGACAGATCTTTTATAGCGTATAAAAGATATTGCTCATATCTATGTCTTTCATATAAATTTTCTCATCAGCAAGTTCCTAATGGCACTAAAAACAGCACTTTTGGTTTCGTGTCTCAAGTGAAAAAGCTGCGACTATTGGGCAAGCAGAACGACTTTTGCAGCAGCAGAGTGATGTTTAATGGCTCATTTGAAAGCTATTGCTTATATTTATTTTTTTTTGTTTTTTTTACCTATTTGACATTTGTAAGTGCAATACAACACTGAAAACAATACTTTTGGTGCCACTTCTTAAGTAGAAAAGCTCTGAAGTACAAAACAGTTACTATTGTAATAGTTGTGTTCCAGAACCCTTACCTGGAGTCTTACAAGAACCCCTCCCGCATACTCCCCCTCCCACCCCCTTAGTAAGTTTCATAAATCGTCTGCTCATCAGTAAAATACTGAAACATTAGCGGGCTACCACATCATCGTAGATAGAAGTTTAATGGCTAAATTAAAAGCTATTGCTTATATTTACTAGATTTTTAAAAACTCTACCATTTATTAGATTTCACAGATTTCAATGTTAACTACTTTCTGGGGAGACCTTGCAATTAACTGTTTTTCATGGTTGAATCATTAGCTGCAACCTAGTAAAGAGCAAACCACAGCCCATAGTAACTAAAAGTTAAAAAAAAAAAAAATGCTAAAATGATCTTTTTTCTTCTTCTTCTTTTTTCCAGATCCAGCGGGTTACTAAAACATCATAGAGCTCATTTAGAGCTCATTCAAATGCTATTTCTTTTATTTATGTGGTTTATATAAACCACGTTTAAGAGCTCATTCAAAAGCTATTTCTCATATGTATGTGGCTTATATAAATTCCGCCCTCTGCAAGTGCCATATGGCACGAAAAAAGGCACTTTTCATGCCGTTTCTCAAGGGGTAGGGCTAGCGGGGTACCAAAACATCTTAGATAGATTTTTGGTGGCTCATATAAAAAATATTGCTCATATCTACGTTCTTCCTATAAATTCCACCATCTAAAAGTTTCAAATGGCACTTATAAAGGCACTTTTGGTGCTATGTCTCAAGTGGTAAAGCTGGGGCTAATGGGCTACCAGAACTTTTTAGAGTGATGTTTAATGGCTCATTTGAAAACTTTTTTTTTCAATCATGGTTTGTCTCTTCTTATGATTAATTTTCAGATAATCCACTTGTCTTGCAAATGTGATGCACTCATTTATCAAAGCATATCTCGGGAAGGCTCATTTTAAATCTATTACATCAAATCTATCTACGTGCTTTTTATCAATTTTACCATCCAAAAGTGCCACTTAGCACTAAAAACGGCACTTTTGGTACCACTTCTTAAATGGAAGAGTTTGAAAACATAAACAGTATCACTGCAATATTTATGGTCCAAAGCCCTTACCTGGAGGTTTATAGAACCCGTCACCAATACTCCCCCTCCAGACCCTCTCAGTAACTTTCATAAATCGCCTACTCATCTTAAAAGTAAGAGATTATTGTGAAAAAATTAACCAAAACTAAAAAAATTTCAATTGAAAATCTACCAAAATTAAGCTTGAATGATCAAAAGTTTTGAATTGAACCTTCAAACTTCACTCTGCGATGAAGCCTGTGTGCTAGTTCTAACGGCGGCAATCTACGGAAAAAGACGTCCTTTTTTTTATCCCCATAGGTTGTTGCTCCTGCCTAGGTTTTGAAAAACACCTTTTTTGGGTAATTTCCTTGGGAAAGGCGCTTCTTTTCATTAAAAAAAATGGGGGAAACAGCCGAAAGTGCACTTTATGGGAATGTGCTATTAAGTCAAATTAATAAAAAAAAGTGATTAGGTATAAATATAAACTTTTAAATGAGCCCTTACAATAGTCTTGTAGTTTCTGCTAGTCAGTAGGTGATTTATAAAGCCTTGTCTTCATTATAGCTTTTTCAGGCGAAGTCAGCCGAGTAAAAACAGCTTTTTGCTCATCGAAAAACAAACGTTCCTGAAAAACATGTATTATTTTGTGAAGTATTGGTAATGAACTTTATTTTGTAGACTGATAGGTTTTCGTAGCTATCAAGGTTGTTTGCAGTATTTTCTAGAAGTGTCTTATCTACCCTAGATCGGTGACAATTAGAAATTATGTTAAAAATAAGTTTTCAACTTAAACTAAGGAGTGACATTAAAACATAAAACGAACATTCAGTCTTGATTGTTAGTTCGGAGGAGACACTTCTCCTGTGAATTATTTATAATCTGGATACCTGCAATTTCGCAACCTAACCTGTGAACAAAACGTGAATAATTCATGTTTTTGATAAGACTTGTGAATACTTTGACTTAAGGTGTCTCACTAACCTATTCAACTTTGTTAAAATAGTGAATAATTAAATTTATTGGCAACTGAAGAGTAAACACTAAACCAGATTACTTGTATTTTTCTTGTTACTGTGGATTATTTTGAATTTATTGAGAACTAAATTCAAATAAGTGTTCGATTTCGTGAATTTGAATAGCTCAAATGTATGGAAAAAAGGAGCCTCCTAAACAACCTCCTGATAGGGATATGAGTAAGTTACCATTTCAACCATCTTCAAAAGCCCTTGCTAGAGCCCCCCCTACAACTGCGTCTGTACCAGCGACCTCTCTGAAGAGTATTCATACCCTAAACATGGATACCACCCAATGTCCATCACCCTCAACAACTGATACTGAAAAAGATGAAGAAGGCTTTAAGATAGTAAACTCGGCTAAGCGTAGAAGACACAGAACAAAAAGTCCACCAGATTCAGCTATAATACATCAAACCGATACCACGAACAACTCTTCATGAAATCCAGCCGTTTCCCCGGTAATTATTCAACTAGTTCCCCAATCTGATAATTGCTTGTTTAACAACCGTGATCTACCAAAGTGTCGAGTTTCCCTCTTCAAGACCATTCGTTGCAACTTTAATATGAATATAAACAGATCAGGATCCTTAGATATTCTTTTGAACAATCCCACATCACTGAAAAAGGTAATGGAGCTGAAAAGTGTTGAAAATGTTGCTGTCACAGCCCATCTGTGGTCCCCCAAGCCCGATACAAACAAAGATAGTGCTCTACAATGTCCCTAAATCGTTTCTAAACTTGGACCTGATGGAAGCATTGATGAACGAAAAAGGTGAATGCATTCCGGTCTCTAGTGTCCATACCCTTGGTCACGAAACCACTGAAACCTCAAACTTTAAATCTGTATTGTTTGAGATTCAAGGACAATTTAATATTGACAAAGTGTTACTCTTTGGCCAACAAAAATCTTTCAAGCCTTACAAAGAAAAACCATTAAAGTGTACTAAATGTCTAAAGCTTGGGCACTCAGATAAATACTGCAGAGAGGATTCCAACATTTGTAAGATTTGCCTAGGCAAGGACCACAATGAGTCAAACTGTCCATTTGACCCAATATGTACTAATTGTAAGGGCAAACACCAGTCCCTAGATAAAGGAAACTGTCCCAAATATAAACAAAGGGCAGAGATAGTAAGAATAGCAAAAGAGCAACAACTTCCAATCCCTTTTGTAGCAATGCAAGCCCCAAGGACACCAATAGTCCCCCGTCCCCCAACAGGCCCCAGGCCACCAACAGCCCCTGAACCACCAACAGGCCCTAGGCAACCAGCAGCCCCCAGAACACCAACAGTTTCCAATGCTTCCCCTAGTGTTGAAAATTTTCAGAATAATTTCATCCGAGATAAAATTAATCTATGGTTCCCCTTGATACCAAGTGCCCCCCAAAAAACCCTGAAGAACCCACTTTCGAAAAATCCTGCGCAAGGAAAGACATCAAGACCGGCAAAGCTACCTGGAATTACTCCCCACAGATTTCACACAGTTTCTCCAAATGCTTTAGAAGATGAATCAACCGTATACTTTAAATTAGCCAGCTTTACAGTTACCTCTATGCTCATCTCCCATTTAGAGTTACCCAATCAGTTGAAATGCATTATTCTGAAGAATTTGGCAAAAACCCACTTCGGCGAGACCATAGTTTCCGAAGCAGAAATTCAAATTGAGAGTGTTTTAAGCCAACATGTGCTGATTGAGTCGCAATCAGAATGCCTGACGACTAATTAATGTGTGACTTTTCGTTTTTAACTAATTTATCCTTTTTAATAACATTGCTTTTAATTATCCCGATATAGAAAGTAATCAGCATGCCAACCCTATAAGCAGCCCCCCTAGTACCTTAACACATGCTAGTTGTAAATACCTTGATATTCTTGATTTTGCTACCAATGTGAAGCCAAAACTTGTAAATAATAACTCCCTTAATGTTCTTTGTTTCAACATCAGAAGCATCCGGGATAAGTGGCTCAAGCTTAAAGATTTAATTTCGTTCAATGATATCTGCCCTTTTGACGTAATAGGTTTAACAGAGACATGGCTTTCCGATAATGATGACACTAGTGATTTTTTACTCCCTGGTTACCAAATAATCCATATGCATAAGAGAATATTTTTAACGAAGATTATGCCAGTTATTCATTATAGTGGGGAATTATGGGGGATGGAAGCGGCAGAACAGCTGGAGACCCTTCAGATAAGTTATTACAAAAGGCTTTTCGGCCTCCATAGAACTACGCATACCCAGTTTTTGAAAGGGGAGCTAGGGCTTTTTTGCTCCGTCAACATAGGCTAGTTCAGGTAGTTAGATTTTGGATGAAGATAGTGCAGGTACCACAAGGTAAACTTATTAGAGAGGCCTATGAAGAGCTACTTGCTTCAGGGCGTAAGAGGTCGTGGCCGTTTAGGGTTAAATCCTTATTAGACAGATTAGGATAGTCATATATATGGAATGATGGTAGAGGCCCCGCTAATAGTCAGATTGATATAATAGGACCAGTTAAACAAAGATTAGAAGATCAGGAGATACAGACATGGGGGAATGAAAATTGAGAGATCCGAGACATTAAGTGTTTATAAGGAAGTGAAAAAGGTGTTTGGCCCGGAGATTTACTTTAAATTTAATTTGCCAAGTAAGTATTTGTCATATTGGTTGCAGCTGCGGGCCAACTGTTGGCCTCTAAGATGGAGGAGTAAAGTATTTGAGAGAGGGAAGGGGTTCCCGGCGTCTAGGTACACGTGTCCCATTTGTAATATAGAAGAGGAAAATCTGGACCATTTTCTGTGCCGGTGCCAGGGGCTTACTGATCACTTCGGGGCATGTTGTTTCTGACGGTACCTAGCCTCATGTGTAGATTTGTGGATCAGGCACTAAAGATAAAAAAGGAACTATTGTGAAGAAGATTTGTTATGGTTTGGAAAAAGAATGCTGAAGGGAGTTTTACTTTTGTTTTCCTGTTATATTTGATGTATAGTGTATATGGCCCTGTATAAAGGCTTTTGAATACACGATTATTATAATTATTATTATTATTATGTGTGTGACATTGTGTGTAATTATGTGAGTTAGTTTTATAGTATTATGTGTGCTTTTGTGCTGCAATTGTTATGTTATTTTATTTTTATTTGCTATGGGCTATGTTTAGTTATTGTTATATATGTTATTATCATGTGTTTTGACTTTATATGCAACTCTGTTTGTTTTTGCCATGGCCCAAAGAGGCTTTTGTTTTGCAATAAATATATATCTATCTATCTATGCCCAGGAGATTGACGTTTTTGTAATCTGTCTGATGATTTCTTTAATTTTATTAACCTACCCCATAAAAAGGCAATAGTTCTTGGGGACTTTAATTGCAACCTACTCAATGTTGGTAAAAATATTGAATCTGACATGTTTTTTGAATCGGTAACCGCGAGTGGTCTTCTACCCACAATTTTTTTCCCCAGTAGAGTCGATCCTTTGAGATCGACTTCAACATTAATTGATAACATTTTTGTATCTACTTCCCAGGGAAATGACCTGTCCTCAAATATAAAATTTTCGGATCTGTCAGACCATTTTCCTATTTACTTGTCACTAACTTAGCAACCACTACATCTACGCTCTAGAATCAATATCCCAACACCTAATAGAAACTACAGCTCTGCAAATATAACCTATTTTATCGATTGCCTAAGAACCACTGACTGGTCCGATGTCTTAAATTGTCAAGAGGTAAATTCTGCCACAAATGGTTTTGCGGAAAGGCTAAGTGAGACTATCCATTCAACTTTTCCTATTCGTAGACCTAACCGGAAAAATATCTTTATATGCCCCTGGATGTCACATAGCCTCATTGTCTCCTCATATCGTAAAAACAAATTATATAAGTTAGCCTGTAAGACCAGTAGTGATATTGACCTATCAAATTATAAAAATTATAAAAACTTATACACTAAACTCATCCGTGAAGCGAAGAAAAATTATTATTATATAAATATTCTCAATTGCAAAGGAAACCTGAAAAAGATTTGGTCCACCATTAATGATATACTCTCAAAAATTAGAAAATCAAAGTCTATACCTATTCGTCTTAAAGACACAAATGGTAGATTAATTGACCCTTTACATGCACCTGACGCATTTAAGAATTATTTTTCTAATGTTCCTTATACTGACTCCCGCTCCTCCTTACAGGCTGTATTCCCCTGCTTCAATTCTAGATCCATTTTTTTCTGCCCAACTGATAGCAATGAGGTACTTCAAGTCGTAGGTTCTCTCCCTAATAGTTTTACACCTGACTGTCTTGGATTAAGTAATAAGATCCTGAAGACCATATCTCCTTTTGTTTACGAGCCCATCAAGCATATTGCCAACCTATCTTTAACCCACGGAGTTTTCCCTGATTTACTAAAGTCAGCCATTGTTATTCCAGTTCTTAAAAAGGGCAATCCAACTGAGATAGGTAATTATCGTCCAATCTCAATTCTTCCTTTTATATCCAAATTGCTCGAGAGAATCATCTTCAGACGTCTGTCTTCCTTTCTGTTTGACAGTCAGCACTCCGTTTCTTTGATTTCTCCTAACCAATATGGTCTTAGGCTGAAATTTTCAACTTCTCATCCTCTAATTGACACCACACAGTTCATACGCTCACAACTCGACCTTAAAAAAACTGTATTGGGCTTATTTTTGGATTTTTCTAAGGCCTTTGACATGGTTGATCATAGTATTATCATAGTTAATAAGTAAATTAAATAGTTACGGTATTCGTGGTCTCTTGGTTTGATTCTTATCTATCTGGAAGGGTACAGAGTGTGAGCCAAGGTGGAGTATCCTCTCAGCCCTTACCTGTTCGGAGGGGTGTTCCACAAGGCTCCGTACTAGGCCCTATTTTATTTCTCCTATATATCAATGATCTTGTTATGGACCTGGGCCCTTCAGTGTATCCTGTATAATTTGCTGATGACAGCAACTTCTTCATCACTGGCTCCAATTCACCATCGGCAATAACCTCTGCCCAAGTCCTTCTGAACAGAGTCCAGGCGTGGTGCCTTACGAATAACATGACCATTAATAGCAAAAAAGTCAAATAGTATTATTCAGAGCCCCCTACAACAAAGACGTAATTCAACCTGCTCTTGGTCTCATATACTCCTCCGACATCCTCCCACAAGTGGAGGTTGCCAAGTTTCTTGGTGTATTTATTGACTCATGCTTGTCATTCTCTAATCATATTTCTTACATCACAGCAATAATTTTGAGACAAGTAACTATGATTAACCGTGTGAATTATTTTCTTCCTCCTGACATCCTAGTTACCCTCATTTTTCCTTACCTTTCTTATTGCGGATCAGTTTTGGGAAATACAAAACGGTCCTTCACTAAAAAACTCAAATTTGCCCAAAACTGTGCCATTAAAGCAGTTTTTCGGCTTCCCCGTCTATATCCAACCCGTGATTTGTATTCAGATTTTGGCATAGCTCCACTTGATCAAATCATACAAAAACTAAACTTATCGCTTGCTTACTCTGCTTTCCACAATGATCTTCCACCTCAACTACTAACCTATTATATTAATAATTCGGAAGCCCATTGTCTCCGTTCATCCAATAGAGCCTTTAAAATTCATAAATATATTTCTAGTGCTGCCCAGCAATCTCCTATTTACAAATTATTTTATTCCAAAACATACTATGCAGAATAATTTTAGCTAGCACAGTTTGCCTGAAACCCTGCTGTACTTTACCCCCAACCTTCCTAATATGTAAAACATATTTCCCATTTTTTCTGCCAATCTGTCTCTCTTGTTTCAACCCATTTGCCTATAAATTCAATCAACTGTGACAACCCAAGAACCGGAAAAACAGTGAGAGGCAGTAGAATGGATTTGAAATATATAATTTGGGCTATATATTTGCACATTAGGGGGGCTGGGGGTAAAGTGTAAAAGGGCTATATGATTTTCCCCTGGGTATGCAGACTAAGTAGATGGTCACTTGTACCTGATGCTGTCCCTACTGTTTTTAGTTGGACGGTAAAAACAAATCAAAATAAAGTCTCCATTAAAAATAAAGAGCCCAAAAGTGAGATTGAATTTGTCAAAACTTGAAGGTTTGCCCCTTCTGTCTGTTTAAGGAACACAGATGCTTAATTGAAGCTTTGTTCATTTCTATCTTAAGGATAGCTTACATTTATGACCTTACCTTTGATGGGGGAAAAAGGGCACGTTTCTTTATTAATTTGTCTTGTTTGTTTGTTTATACAAGAGTTTTTTTTTAATTGAAATTTGTTTTTTTTACAACCGACTCATTCACACCAGAGGTTCATTTAAAAATTGATGACCCACTTTAGAATCCCTGGTCTGAAAATTATATTTGAATTTGTTGAAGCTAGGAGGGATAGACCTCCTGCCTGATGAAAGAAAATGGATTCACATAGGTAAGTTTTATTGCACTAATGCCCTAGGGCCATGGCAATACAAAACAAAGAAAGAACTTTTAATTACTTTACATTGCATAAACATAAAAAAAAAACAATCACCAAATTGTTCTTCTGTACTCCATTGCCAACATGAGCAATTGTCCTACGTTTCTAAATCTTACAAAATATTTATCCTTTTATACATTAACAATCCATCTCCCATCAAACATACACGTTGAATATACTTTATTTCTCGAATCACTCAATTATACACACACATACATCACATGACCCACACTCTCATCTATACTTTCACACATCAGACCAAGGTAAGGACCTTCTTACTTACAATTCAATCTTACATTTAATGGGTTTAAAGAAGGGTTCTGTTGCTAATTTGGTACTTAGGTATTTTGTTTAATGTCTGAACAACCTAAAGCTATTAAAATAGGGCCGCCTGAAATTAAGGAGCCAATCTTATTAGGCTTAGGTCATTTTTTGGCCATTTTTTCCCAGCAAATTCAGTCCAGCATTTTGCATACTAGTCCAATGGACATTGCCCATCATGAGTCAACCAAAATCTTCATCTTCCCTTAGTTCTGCCTTAGGGTGGATTGATGAATGATAGAATATCTATCAACAAGTGAAATGGCATCATTTTTCTACAATCCAGAAAAAGGCTCGTGCAAGATTTGCCCTCCAACTAGCCATGACTTAATGGGAGCTTGATTTTAGTTCAAGTTGGTATTAGAGCCCCTCACAAATCGTTTGCGACTGCAATATGCCTATAGTTGGTTTTGACCCTTTCTAAAATGGTGTAAAGCAACAGGTATTTTAAAAATAAGTTTACTGAATCTGATATATGAATATTTACATAATTTTCATAATATTATGTAAAATGAATATTTACATAATATTTACATATGCAACAAGTTCAAAGTAGAGTCATCTTGATAAAATTAGGACTATAGACTAGCTTTAGAATTTGTGTCATAGCTTGAAATTCACTGTTGTATAGAGAGAAATAATCGGATTTCCAGAGTTCATATCATGTCTTATTTGATCTTCATTTCAAGTAATACTAAAGTATATTTCTTATAATTTAAGACTGTATTACCAATCCAAAATAACTGTATGCTGTCCAATTACTCCGTAATCATTAAAAAATTATTTAATTTTACGCTTATGTTTTTAAGATAATTTTAATTGTATACTGAAACCACGTCATCTCTGGTGTAATACTATGAAAAGCTTTATAGATTCGTTTATTGTTTTCAGGCCAGATACTCACTTTTGACTCCCAAATCAATATTCCTGTTTTTAATACTTGACTTTTGTGTTTTCAGTAAAGCACTAGTTTTTTATAATCCTAAAAGCATAGGGAAACACGAGCAACTATGCATTTATAATCCTAAAAGCATAGGTGTTCCTGGACATAAAAGGGGCTTTTGATAATGTGATAAGAGCTATGCTAGTTAAGCGACTTTTGCAGATAGCATTGCCTGTAAATTTTGTTAGATTAATTGTAGGGTTCAGTAGGCCTAGTTGTTAGAATCCTAGGTAAGGTATCCGGGATTTTGACGCGAATAGGTTTAAAACAGCGATGCCCACTGTCACCAATTTTGTTCAACGCGAATATTAATGATATAGTTTATTTTTTCAAGGAGAAAAGCGCTTCGGAAGTACTCATAAGTGTTTCGAAAATATGCATGGTTTTGTTTGCTGATAATATTGCTCTCATAGCACAATCGGCAAAAGAAATGCAAACATTTTTAAACATAATGGAGGAACATTTGAAGATGAAAGGATTAGAACTAAATAAGAATAAAACGGTAATTGTAGTTTTTAGGAAAGGTGGAAAATTAAGGAAGATTATGAATATAAATTCAAAGGTGATTTTATAGAGATTAAAAAAGAATTTGTGTATTTACGGGTTCATTTTTTTTGGAATGGTAAATATGCAAAGAAGGTTAAGTGTAGAGTACGAAAAGGAAACATTCGCATGAATAAAATTTTAAAACATGTGGTTGGAAAGATTAGGGATTTAGCAATGCGTAAATATTTATTTAGGACTAAACTCCTCCCGGTTATGCATTACGGGTGTGAGCTGTGGGGTGTTAGAGAAAGTGAGGAGTTAAAGAGAATGCAAAGGAATTATTTTAAGAGAGTTCTTTTGGGGCCATAAATCCACTCACAGTGTTGTACTGGAGGGGGATTTTGGACTAAGTAGGTTAAGAAAAGACAGGTTAATAAGAATGATGAAGTTTTGGATAAAAATCTTAAGAAGTTAAAAAAGGCTTGCAAAAAAAGCATATTTTAGTTTGTTGGAGGATAAGATAGAGGCAGGGTGGCCACAAGAAAATAAGAAAATTTTAGATGAAGTAGGATATTCGTATTTTTAGAATGAAGGTCAGGGACTGAATTCGGATACAGTGGTTGATAAGGTAAAAGACAGGTTATATGAGCAAGGAATATAGCAGTGGCAGGCTCGGAAGGAGCCCTCGGGATTTCTGAGTCTGCATAGTACGGTGAAGGACACCTGGGGGAAGAAGTTTATTTTAAGTTGGGTTGAAAGAGGAAGAAATAAAATGGATTTTCAATTTAAGGGTAGGACCGATTGATATTGGGGAAAGGGAGAGGAAATTTAGGGGTCATAGTTTTAACCCAGTCCCTTGTCCGATGTGTGGGGAAGATGATGAGGATATTTTTTATTATTTTGGGAATTGTAAGGCATTGGTGGATCTTAGAAATGAGTGTTTTTCGTTAGTGTTGGCAGATAGAAGGCGGGTGGAAGGGATGGTAGGATCACGAGTTAAAATGACATTATAGAATTTGGCTAAGTATGTTGATGAAGGGCAAATATATCGTGAAAGATGTATCTCTATATAAATATTTTCTCGAAGATTCATATATAAGTACTTTTTTCTGTTAAATTTATTTGTGTTTTTTGTTGGTTTAGTTATGTTTATGTTCTGTTTTTTTCCCTATGGCCCGATGTTTTTTTTTAAGATATATGCACACATACATACATACATACATACATAAATAGTTGGTTTATTTGTACTGGTTTTATTGACATATTAGATAGGCTGGGAAGTAATTATTTTTGTCCGTTTACAGTTTCAATTTCGCTCTTTACTTCCCTCGGAAAAACTGAGTTTTTTAAAATTAGTTATTGAGAAGGGATGGAATGTTTGTTCATGGTTGCATCCGAAAAGAATAAGGGCATTGAGGTTAAATTCTAGGGAATGCTGAGGGATTTGTTGAGCATAATAAAAAAAAACTTTCTGTATCCGAAATCAAACAGGCATATCTGCAATATCAGAGGCAACGCTATAGCGTTGCCTATAGTAAAGGCCATACGGCTCCAATGTTTTATTATTTATTATTTTTTTTCCCAGAGGCACTTCATATGGAATGGGATGTCGTAGAAACTTCAAAAGGGGATCATTCGATTGGAAATCGAGAGTTCTAGTGCCCTTTTTAATAGTCGAAAATGATTGGAGGGCAACTAGCCCCCCTAACGCCCACAATTCCCCCAAACAAATCCAATCAAAATTTTGAGATAGCCATGTTGTTCAGCATAGTTGATTTCCAGATAGAAAATATATTTTTGAGGAGGACACTCCCCCACAACCCTCAGGGCAAGGGTTTTAAGTTATGCCCTGGGGGCATATAAGGTTTTTATAGAAGGCGTTGTCGTAGAAACTTCAAAACAGGCTCAATCGATTGGAAATTAAAGGGCTAGTGCCCTTTTTAATAATCGAAAGTGATTGGAGTGTAACTAGCCCCCTCCCCCCCAAGCCCATCATTTCCCCAAACACATCCAATCAAAATTTTGAGATAGCCATTTTGTTCAGCGTAGTTGATTTCCAGATAGAAAATATATTTTTGAGGAGGACACTCCCCCACAACCCTCAGGGCAAGGGTTTTAAGTTATAACCTGGGGGCATATAAGGTTTTTATAGAAGGCGTTGTCGTAGAAACTTCAAAAAGGCTCATTCGATTGGAAATTCAAAAAGCTAGTGCCCTTTTTAATAGTCGAAAGTGATTGGAGGGCAACTAGCCCCCCCCACGCTCATTATTCCCCCAAACACATCCAATCAAAATTTTGAGATAGCCATTTTGTTCAGCGTAGTTGATTTCCAGATAGAAAATATATTTTTGAGGAGGACACTCCCCCACAACCCTCAGGGCAAGGGTTTTAAGTTATGCCCTGGGGGCATATAAGGTTTTTGTAGAAGGCGTTGTCGTAGAAACTTCAAAACAGGCTCATTCGATTTGAAATCGAGAGTTCTAGTGCCCTTTTTAATAGTCGAAAATGATTGGAGGGCAACTAGCCCTCCACCCCCCCCGCGCCCATCATTCTCCCAAACACATCCAATAAAATTTTTTAGAAACTTCAAAACAGGCTCATTCGTTTGGAAATTAAAGAGCTAGTGCCCTTTTTAATAGTCGAAAGTGATTGGAGTGTAACTAGCTCACCTCCCCCCCCATGCCCATCATTTGCCCAAACACATCCAATCAAAATTTTCAGATAGCCATTTTGTTCAGCGTAGTTGGTTTCCAGATAGAAAATATATTTTTGAGGAGGACACTCCCCCGCAACCCTCAGGGCAAGGGTTTTAAGTTATGCACTGGGGGCATATAAGGTTTTTATAGAAGGCGTTGTCGTAGAAACTTCAAAACAGGCTCAATCGATTGGAAATTAAAGGGCTAGTGCCCTTTTTAATAGTCGAAAGTGGTTGGAGAGCAACTAGCCCCCCCCCCACGCCCATCATTTTCCCAAACACATCCAGTCAAAATTTTGAGATAGCCATTTTGTTTAGCATAGTTTGATTTCCAGATAGAAAATATATTTTTGAGGAGGACACTCCCCCACAACCCTCAGAGCAAGGGTTTTAAGTTATACCCTGGGGGCATATAAGGTTTTTTATAGAACGCGTTGTCGTAGAAACTTCAAAACAGGCTCAATCGATTGGAAATTAAAGGGCTCGCTCCCTTTTTAATAGTAGAAAGTGATTGGAGTGTAACTAACCCCCCTCCCCCCGAAGCCCATCATTTTCCCAAACACATCCAATCAAAATTTTGAGATAGCCATTTTGTTCAGCGTAGTTGGTTTCCAGATAGAAAATATATTTTTGAGGAGGACACTCCCCCACAACTCTCAGGGCAAGGGTTTTAAGTTATACCCTGGGGGCATATAAGGTTTTTATAGAAGGCGTTGTCGCAGAAACTTCAAAAAAGGCTCATTCGATTGGAAATTAAAGGGCTAGTGCCCTTTTTAATAGTAGAAAGTGATTGAAGGGCAACTATCCCCGCCACGCTCATTATTCCCCCAAACACATCCAATCAAAATTTTGAGAGAGCCATTTTGTTCAGCGTAGTTGACTTCCAGATAGAAAATATATTTTTGAGGAGGACACTCCCCCACAACTCTCAGGGCAAGGGTTTTAAGTTATGCCATGGGGGCATATAAGGTTTTTATAGAAGGCGTTGTCGTAGAAACTTCAAAACAGGCTCATTTGATTGGAAATTCAAAGGGCTAGTGCCCTTTTTAATAGTCGAAAGTGATTTGAGGGCAACTAACCCCCCTCTCACGCCCACCTTTTCCCCAAACACATCCAATCAAAATTTTGAGACAGCCATTTTATGAAACGTAGTTTTAAGCTCTGGAAATTAGGTCTTTGAGGATGACAACTCCCCCACAGCCCTCAGGGCAAGAGTTATAATTTAAAGATTCATTTCCCCAAACGCATCCAATCAAAATTTTGAGATTTCCCTTTCGTTCAGCGTAGTTGATTTCCAGATAGAATATATTTTTGAGGAGGACACTCCCCCACAACCCTCAGGGGAAGGGTTTTAAGTTACGCCCGGGGGGCATATAAGGTTTTTATAGAAGGCGTTGTCGTAGAAACTTCACAAAAAGGCTCATTCGATTGGAAATTCAAAAAGGTAGCGCCCTTTTTAATAGTAGAAAGTGATTGAAGGGCAACTAGCCCCCCCCCCCACGCCCATTATCCCCCCAAACACATCCAAACAAAATTTTGAGATAGCCATTTTGTTCAGCGTAGTTGATTTCCAGATAGAAAATACATTTTTGAGGAGGACACTCCCCCACAACCCTCAGGGCAAGGTTTTTAAGTTATGCCCTGGGGTATATAAGGTTTTTATAGAAGGAGTTGTCGTAAAAACTTCAAAACAGGCTCATTCGATTGGAAATTAAACGACTAGTGCCCTTTTTAATAGTAGAAAGTGATTGGAGTGCAACTAGCCCCCCCCCCCGACGCCCATCATTCCCCCAAACACTTCCAATCAAAATTTTGAGATAGCCATTTTGTTCAGCGTAGTTGATTTCCAGATAGAAAATATGTTTTTGAGGAGGACACTCCCCCGCAACCTTCAGGGCAAGGGTTTTAAGATATGACCTGGGGACATATAAGGTTTTTATCGAAGGCGTTGTCGTAGAAACTTCAAAAAAGGCTCATTCGATTGGAAATTCAAAGGGATAGTGCCCTTTTTAATAGTCGAAAGTGATTGGAGGGCAACTAGCCCCCCCCACGCCCATCATTCCCCCAAAAGCATCGAATCAAAATTTTGAGAGAGCCATTTTGTTCAGCGTAGTTGATTTCCACATAGAAAATACATTTTTGAGGAGGACACTCCCTCACAACCCTCAGGGCAAGGGTTTCAAGATATGCCCTGTGGGTATATAAGGTTTTTATAGAAGGAGTTGTCGTAGAAACTTCAAAACAGGCTCATTCGATTGGAAATTAAAGGACTAGTGCCCTTTTTAATAGTCGAAAGTGATTAGAGTGCAATTAGCCCCCCCCCCCCGCCGATGCCCATCATTCCCCCAAACAAATCCAATCAAAATTTTCAGATAGCTATTTTGTTCAGCGTAGATGATTTCTAGATAGAAAATATATTTTTGAGGAGGACACTCCCCCCACAACCTTCAGGGCAAGGGTTCTAAGATATGACCTGAGGGCATATAAGGTTTTTGTAGAAGGCGTTGTCGTAGAAACTTCCAAAAAGGCTCATTCGATTGGAAATTCAAAGGGATAGTGCCCTTTTTAATAGTCGAAAGTGATTGGAGGACAACTAGCCCCACCCCCACGCCCATCATTCCCCCAAACGCATCCAATCAAAATTTTAAGAGAGCCATTTTGTTCAGCGTAGTTGACTTCCAGATAGAAAATATATTTTTGAGGAGGACACAACCCTCAGGGCAAGGGTTTCAAGTTATGCCCTGGGGGCATATAAGGTTTTTATAGAAGGCGTTGTCGTAGTAACTTCAAACAGGCTCATTCGATTGAAAATTAAAGGGCTAGTGCCCCCCCCCCCCCACGCCGATTATTTCCGCAAATACATCCACTCAAAATTTTGAGATAGCCATTTTGTTCAGCGTAGTTGATTCCAGATAGAAAATACGTTTTTGAGGAGGACACTAACCCACAACCCTCAGGGCAAGGTTTTCAAGATATGCCCTGTGGGTATATAGGGTTTTTATAGAAGGAGTTGTCGTAGAAACTTCAAAACAGGCTCATTCCATTGGAAATTAAAGGACTAGTGCCCTTTTTAATAGTCGAAAGTGATTGGAGTGCAACTAGCCCCCCCCCCTCTGACGCCCATCATTCCCCCAAACACATCCAATCAAAATTTTGAGATAGCCATTTTGTTCAGCGTAGTTGATTTCCAGATAGAAAATATATTTTTGAGGAGGACACTCCCCCACAACCTTCAGGGCAAGGGTTCTAAGATATGACCTGAGGGCATATAAGGTTTTTATAGAAGGCGTTGTCGTAGAAACTTCCAAAAAGGCTCATTCGATTTGAAATTCAAAGGGATAGTGCCCTTTTTAATAGTCGAAAGTGATTGGAGGACAACTAGCCCCCCCTCCCCCCCACGCCCATCATTCCCCCAAACGCATCCAATCAAAATTTTAAGAGAGCCATTTTGTTCAGCGTAGTTGATTTCCAGATAGAAAATATATTTTTGAGGAGGACACAACCCTCAGGGCAAGGGTTTCAAGTTATGCCCTGGGGGCATATAAGGTTTTTATAGAAGGCGTTGTCGTAGTAACTTCAAACAGGCTCATTCGATTGAAAATTAAAGGGCTAGTGCCCTTTTAATAGTCTAAAGTGATTGGAGTGCAACTAGCCCCCCCCCCCACGCCGATCATTTCCCCAAATACATCCACTCAAAATTTTGAGATAGCCATTTTGTTCAGCGTATTTGATTCCAGATAGAAAATACGTTTTTGAGGAGGACACTAACCCACAACCCTCAGGGCAAGGTTTTCAAGATATGCCCTGTGGGTATATAGGGTTTTTATAGAAGGAGTTGTCGTAGAAACTTCAAAACAGGCTCATTCCATTGGAAATTAAAGGACTAGTGCCCTTTTTAATAGTCGAAAGTGATTGGAGTGCAACTAGCCCCCCCCCCCCCTCTGACGCCCATCATTCCCCCAAACACATCCAATCAAAATTTTGAGATAGCCATTTTGTTCAGCGTAGTTGATTTCCAGATAGAAAATATGTTTTTGAGGAGGACACTCCCCCACAACCTTCAGGGCAAGGGTTTTAAGATATGACCTGGGGGCATATAAGGTTTTTATAGAAGGCGTTGTCGTAGAAACTTCAAAAAAGGCTCATTCGATTGGAAATTCAAAGGGACAGTGCCCTTTTTAATAGTCGAAAGTGATTGGAGGGAAACTAGCCCCCCCCCCACGACCATCATTCCCCCAAACATCATCCAATCAAAATTTTGAGATAGCCATTTTGTTCAGCGTAGTTGATTTCCAGATAGAAAATATATTTTTGAGGAGGACACTCCCTCACAACCCTCAAGGCAAGGGTTTTAAGTTATGCCCTGGGGGCATATGAGGTTTTTATAGAAGGCAGTGTCGTAAAAACTTCAAAAAAGGCTCATTCGATTGGAAATTCAAAGGGCTAGTGCCCTTTTTAATAGTCGAAAGTGATTTCAGGGCAACTAACCCCCCTCTCACGCCCACCTTTTCCCCAAACACATCCAATCAAAATTTTGAGACAGCATTTTATTAAACGTAGTTTTAAGTTCTGGAAATTAGGTCTCTGAGGATGACAACTCCCCACAGCCCTCAGGGCAAGAGTTGTAATTTAAGGATTCTCCGAATCCTTCCCGTTATTTCTTATGGAAGGGATGGTTGTATAAACTTTGGAGAGGTCTCATTTGACTGAAAATTGAAAGTTCTTGTTCACTTTTTAAGAGTCAAAAGAGATTGGAGAGTGACTAGTCCCCCCCCCCTCCTCCACGCCCTAAATGCATCAGATAAAAATTTTGAGATTGACATTTTGTTAAAATCGTTCAAAGTTCTGATAACAAAAAACTCCGGTGTCGACACAGCCCACCAGGGCCCAGGGGTAGGCGTTGTAAGTTATGCCCTGGGGCACAACTTATTAAAGCGGGTTTTTAACTTATGGGAAGGGGTTTTGTATGGGAAGAATACATAGGAAATCTATTATAATTATCCACTAATAAGGTTAAAATATATACTCTGAGATAGATGTAAAATTGCTTTGGCACACAAAATCCTATTAAGGTCAATTCCAAACAGTCGTGATCCCTTTGTGTCCGCAAGTGAAATGGTCTAAACCCCCTTATTGGAGCTATTTTTTCAATCCATTCATTGTTGTCAATCGCTGTCCACAAGTTATGCAAGCTGTCTATTGTTCATATATAAGGTTTTTATCAAAGAGGTAATCGTATAGACTTTGAAAAAAGCCTCATTCGATTTAAATTGAAAGCTCTAGATCCGTTTTTTTAAAGTCAAGAATAATCGGACAGTAAGCACCCCCCCCCCATGTCATAAAAACTTGAAACTTTTTGCAATCAAAAACGAACAAAAATTAATTAAAAAAAAACTTTCCGAAAAATAAGTTTTTCAAAGAAAAGTAAAGGCCATTTTAAACTTAAGCTCAGGAGATATAAATACCTGTTAAAATTCAAACTCAAGGCTTTAGCCTTCACGCAGAAGGCTTTAAGTTTTTACAGTTAAAGAAGGGGGCAGTATCCAAATTTTGTTTGTAGTGAAACTATATTTGTATTGTTTATTCTTGAAAAGAACTAATAAATTAAAATGAATATTTGATGCATAATGATATCAATTGCTAACAGCTCATCAGTTCAAAATTTTACTGTAATTTTAATGTTTATTTTAAATATTAAGTACAAAAGAAACTATTTGTAATATAATTCGTTTTCAGTAAAGCGCCAATGACGCAGTAGTTTTTATGGCTTCTGCAGTGAGGCGATACCCAAACTCTTGTTTGTAGTTATTTTTATTCGATTCAAACTTGATTTGCATATTCAATTTAAGTTTCACTCGTTTTAAGATTTATTTATTCATTTACATTAATATATATTGTATATTTGTTCGCATTGATTGTTATTTAATTTCTGTTCGTTTTAAGTTTCATTTATACTTTAATAGCAAAATATTTGTTTTCGTTTTAAGCTTAATTTTCATATTCAATCTAAGCATTACTCGCTTTAAGATCTATTTATTTATTTATATTATTACTTGTTGTGAGTTTTTTGCTATGATTGTTTATTTAATTTCTGTTCGATTTGGGTTTCATTTATTCTTTAATAGTAATTTCTGGTCGTTTTGAGTTTGAATTTTAACAGGTATTTATATCTCCTGAGCTTAAGTTTAAAATGGCCTTTACTTTTCTTTGAAAAACTTATTTTTCGGAAAGTTTTTTTTAATTAATCTTAGGAAAGATTAAGGGTATTAACTTGAAACTTTAATGGCCACTATTTATACTACTCCGGCTAAAAATGCAACTGGTTGTGACTGCAACGGTGACTATTACCGACTGCAACAACTTGTGACTGTGACTGTAACTGCTACATTGTGACTACTACATTTACTTGTGAGTACTTTCAGGGAATGTTGTGGTATATTGTAACCAACGAAAACCTACTATGTTCACGCCAATTGTCAAAAGGGTGCATCGGCAATATCTCAGGAACTGCTGAGAGTATTAAACTGATACTTTCAGGGCATGTTGAAGAGTGCTTAAACCTTCAAGGAATGCTGAGAGGATTCTAAACTAAGTCAAAAGGCACTAAGTGCATCTAGGTTATCAACAGAGTATATTTGCAATATCTTAGGACTGGCTAAGGGCCAAAATATTCAATCAAATTGAATATTTTCTTCTTGATTGTGATAAGGGCGTATGTAAAATATCCTAGGAGTGGCTAATGACATTTAGTTGAAACTTTAAGGGAATTTTCAGGAGATATTGATATATCCCAAAAGCCGCTAATTAGGACTATTAAATTAGAAATTGATATTTTAATTCATACGCCATATACACTAAAAAACCGGAGAAACATTCATTATATTTACCAACCAAAGCTTTAATAATCAAAAAGAACAAAAATTAATAAAAACAACTTTCCGAAAAAAAAGTTATTCAAACTAAACTAAAAAGAGCCATATTAAACTTAAGACCAGCAGAAACAAATTCCTATAATAATTCAAACACAAAACGACCAATAATTACAAATGAAGAATAAATGAAACCCAAAACAAACAGAAATTAATAAAAGATCACAGAAACAAAGAGATAGCAGGTACCAGTTTATATAAATAAAAGAATATTAAAGGAGTAAAAATTAAATTGAATGTGAAAGTCAAACTCAAAACGAGCAAAAATTACTACATAGTAAGATACAACAGGAGTTAGGCTACTGTCAATTTATTTTCAATAGTTGTTTCCAGTCGTACTGATTACTATAGTGATTTATATTTATTTTTCGTGATGTTTTGAAAAAAAAGTATAGTTTGCAAGATACAAATTGTTTTCAATTAAACTAAAAATGAAGCAATAAGCTT
Organism: Artemia sinica; assembly: GCA_027921565.1. Classification (NCBI taxonomy): domain Eukaryota; kingdom Metazoa; phylum Arthropoda; class Branchiopoda; order Anostraca; family Artemiidae; genus Artemia; species Artemia sinica. The sequence goes on along the minus strand of CM051261.1, from coordinate 62,470,243 downwards.
AAGACTTTAACGGGAAGGGAAGGTGGGAAGGGCAGTAGCCAAACTCCTGTTGTGTATTAGTGTCTAGTATTTTTAGTTTGTTTTAAGTTTGACTTAAACATTCAATTTATTTTTTAATCGTTTTAAGATTTATTTATTCATCTGTATTTGTACCTGTCACCTTTTGGTTTTCTATGATCGTTCATCTTAATTTATTTTCTTCTTGGGTTTCATTTATTCTTTAATATTAATTTTTGGTCTTTTTTCTGTTTGAATTATTAGAGGACTTTATTTCTGCTGGTCTTAAGATTAATATGGTTCTTTTCTTTTCTTTTAAAAACTTCTTTTTCTATAAGTTTTTCAATTAATTACTTAGAAGTACACCCCCTTACACTGACAGGATAGCTATGCCAAAACTTCGATGCTTTGTTTTTTTTTAAATTAACGATTACCAGTGTATTTTGCAGGGCTCTTTACTGAGGTTCAACAGTAGAAACATAGGATAGTATGTTGAACTGAGGCTCAACAGTAGAAGCACAAAATATGAAACATTGGGTTAGGTGACTTGAACAGCTTCAAGGATAAATAAAAGAGCATAACCCTAGTACTGTATATTAACAACGTCTCTGTTGTTATATTAACAACATCTCTGTTGTTATATTAACATATTAACAACATAACAACATATATTAACAACATCTCTGTTGTTAATATATTAATGGAAGGCAAAGGAAATTCCCGAAGCTGGGGAAGACTTTGCTAGAATAATTTGCAAATTTAGTTTTAATTATTCATTTACGGTGAGCCAAAATAAAAGCTGGAGTAACTCAAAAACGTTCAGAATTTAAATAAAAAACAAGACAAGGTTTTTTTACTGAAAGTAAGGAGCGACATAAAAACTTAAAACGAACGGAAATTATTCCGTATATGAAAGGGGCTGCACCCTCTTAAACCCATCACTCTTTACGCTAAAGTTTGACTCTGTCTCACAACTTTGTTTTTTTAAAACAATAATAAACTTTAGAGTAAAGAGCGAGGGGTTGAGGAGGGGGCAGCACCTTTCATATACGAAATAATTTCTGTTCGTTTTCAGTTTTTATGTCGCTCCTTACTTTCAGTGAAAAAACCTTGTTTTGTTTTTTATTGCTCCTAAGTTTTGTTGCTCCGTACTTTCAGTTCAAAAAACTTGTTTTTTTAATTTAATTTGTAGGCAACTTCAAAGTGAAACCATTTTGATAGTATTAGGACTATAGAGTAGCTTTAAAATATTTATCATAATTTGAAATTTTCTGTTGTATAGAGAGAAATTACCGGACTCACTATTGGTATTTTAGCTGGCGAGACCAAAATGTTACCTGATGAATCAATCAAATATTTCTGTATACTGTTCAGTGACTTCGCGGTTATTAAAAAAGTATTTATTTTTATGCTTATGTTTTTAAGATAATTTTAATTGTATACTGAAAGTTACTGATATCACAGCTAGTGTAACACTATGAAAAGCTTTATAGATTAGTTTGTTGTTGTCGGGCTTCGTACTCACTTTTAATTAACAAATCAACATTCTTACTTGGTATCTGGGTTTTCAGTAAAGCACTTGTTTTCTCTAACCCTACAAACATAGGGACATATGCTTGTTTGGCTTATTTGTACTATTTTTATTGGTATATGTTAAATAGACTGCGAAGCAATAATTTTTGTACGTTTAATCTTCAACTTTCCTCTTTACTTCCCTCAAATACTTTTTTTTTTTATTAATTTGTCAAAATGGCTTCATCAGCCCGTTTATTGTTTTAAGCAGCAAGTATAGCCTAGACCTTGTCAAGAGAGCCATGTGATATTGCTGGTTCCTAGAAAAAAACTTTTACTTCTCCCAATATTTCACATCGTAATTGGCTATTTTTAATTCCAGCTTTGTATCCAAACAAGAACTCTATAAAATAGAATGTTGTTACCAAACTACATTTCAGAAGAAATTCATTTTTATAGTTTGTTTTTTCTTTTATAAGAAAAATCTACGAGTTTTAAAGTTACCCATTGAAAATTTATTAGGCTATATATATATATATATATAATATATATATATATATATATATAATATATATATATATATATATATATATATATATATATATATATATATATATATATATATATATTATATATATATACTATAAATATATATATATATAGTATATATATATATATATATTATATATATATATATATATATATATATATATATATATATATATATATAATATATATATATATATATATATATATATATATATATATATATAATATATATATATATATATATATATATATATATATATATAATATATATATATATATATATATATATATATATATACATATATATATATATATACATATATATATATATTATATATATATATATATATATATATATATATATATATATATATATATATATATATATATATATTATGTATATATATATATATATATATATATATATATATATATATATATATATATATATAATTATATATATATTAATATATATATATAATATATATATATATATATATATATTATATATATATATATATAATATATATATATATATATATATATATATATATATATATATATTTATATAGATATATATATATATATATATATATATATATATATATATATATATATATATATATATATATATATATATATATATATATATATATACATGTGTGTGTACAGGGATTATCACTGTGTAGTTAAGAATTATTATTAAGACAGACTATCTTGACAGTTGAAATAAACTAATTTAATAGATTTTTTTAATGAATCTAAAGTGCGTTTGAAATTTAACTTTTAAAACTTATTATCCAGGATAATTAGAGGAACTCATTATTATTTTAAATAACATAATTGAAAAGGATTTTCATTAGTTCTCCAATGTTATCTTAGTAAAGTTAAAAAAGGATTGAAGGAATGTCAGCTGGGCGAAACAGTGGCAGTTCCGGGGGGGGGGGCGAGGGGGGCACGCCCCTCCCTAACGTATTCTAAAGTAGTGTAATTTACTTAATTAACGCAAGATTGGGTTAATTAAACTTGCTCCTAACGCAAGTTTATCGGATAAACCTATTCCTCCCCCCCTAAAAAATCCTGGAACAGCCCTTGGGAAGAAATAACTCGAAAAGACACTATAAAGAGGATAAGGGTTTGCACAGTATTAGTACACAGTATTCATATTGTCTACTCCTACCATATATACTGATGTTCACTTTTTTCCTTTATCAAACAGTTCGTGGTAACGAACTGTAAGTAAGGAGCGACCCGGCTCAATGGTAACTGAAACTCCAGAAAACAGAATTTTGATACCAATAGATACATCAAAAGAATCAAATTTTAATGCTGATTTCAAATATATAAGTTTCATCAAGTTTATTCCTAACCATCAAAAGTTACGCACATGAGAAAATTTGGCTATTTTCGATAAAAGGGGAAAGACCACCTAAAAATTATAGAACCTTAATGAAAATCACACCATCATATTCAGCGTACCAGAGAACCCTACTGCAGAGGTTTCAAGCTCCTATTAACAAAAATGTGGAATTTTGCATTTTTTGCCAGAAGAAAGATCACGGCTGCGTGTTGTTTTTTTCATTTTTTTTCTCAGGGGTGATCGTATCGACCCAGTGGTCCTAGAATATCGTTGGAGGGCTCATTGGAACAGAAATTGAAAGTTCTAGTGCTCTTTTTAAGTGACCAAATAAAAAGAGGGCAAATAGTCCCCCTCCCACGCTCATTTTTTTTCCCAAAGTCACCCGATCAAAATTTTGAGATGGCCATTTTGCTCAGCATGATCGAAAATATAATAACTATGTCTTTTAGGATGACTTAATCTCCCGAGGTCCCCGGGGGGAGGGCTGAAATTTATGAACTTTACTCAATGTTAACATATAGTATTGGTTATTGGAAAGTATACAGACGTTTTCAGGAGGGATTTTTTTGGTAGTGGGGGGTTGGGGGGGGGGTTGGATCGGGGGTTGTGTGGGAGGATATTTCCATGAAGGAAGTTTTCACGGGGGAAGGAACATTGCTATGAAGGGGGCACCGGATTTCCCGGCATTATTTAAAAAAAGATCAGAAATTAAATAAAAAAAACAAGTTTATCAACTGAAAGTAAGGAGCAACATCAAAACTTAAACGACAGAAAACATTAGGCCTACGTATATGATTGGGTTCACCCCTAGTCAATACCTCTCTCTTTAAGCCAAAGATTTTTTATTACCTTCATAAGATCTATTTATTCTAATTAACGGCATTTGTGATTAAGGGGTCATTTTTAAAGAATTGGAACAAAATTCAAACTTTAGCTTGAAAATCAAGGTACTGACTAGAGGGCGAACCCTCTAATATACGTATTAAAAATATATGAATATAGAAGTTCGTTACGTAAGTTAATTTGCAAGTTACGTATTTATTACTAATAAAAACGTTCGTAAATAAAATTAAACAAGTTTCGAGAAAGCCATTTAACCAAATAAAAGTAAAATTAATATTCAATTTTATTTTTAATTATTCATGTACGGTGAGCCAAATCAAAACCTGGATTAATTCAAAAACGTTCAAAAATTAAATAAAAAAAACAAGTTTTTTTAACTGAAAGTAAAGAACGACGTTAAAACTTAAAACGAACAGAAATTATTCCGTATATGAAAGGGGCTGTCCCCTTCTCAACGCCTCGCTCTTTACGCTAAAGTTTGACTTTCTCACAGCCCTATTCTTTTTAAACAATAAAAAACTTTAGCGTAAAGAGCGAGGCGTTGAGGAGGGGACAACCCTTTTCATATACGGAATAATTTCTGTTCGTTTAAAGTTTTAAAGTCGTTCCTTACTTTCAGTTAAAAAATCTTGTTTTTTTTAATTAATTCTCATATAAAATTTACATTTTTACTTTATGACATATTATTGCCCAATAATATCTCCCCCTTAGATTTTGAAAAACTCTTTATACGGCATTTTCATTAAAAAAAATACTTTTTCGATGTTCTTATAGAAAAAGCGAAAATTTAATAAATAAAAGGCAAAACTACTCCTTCAGATTCGAAAAATGAATTTTGTCCCTCATTCCACTTTATCATAGTGGGTCTGTCAAGTTCTCTGGATTTCAAGATGTCAAAAACATTCACACTATTAGTAAAATGTAAAAGATAAAGATGTCCTAATCAGCAATGCATCGAATGTCACTGTTTCACTCAATTCTAACCCCCTCCCTTGGATTTCACCTTTTCATATTGATTCCGCTGTTTCTCACTCTATAAGTAGCATCAAGAGACCTTGCATGACTTAGTCTGTCAATTGACAAAAAGAAATGTTTTATGAGCTTACACCTGCGATAAGAAAACGAATTCGTTTCTTTCTGTCCTTCCATATTTGATTTTCTCGCAATAAAGCTGGTGAATTTTGCAAGATTTGTAGATTGAAGTGGTTCATTGTCTAAAGAAATTACTAAAGAAAATCTGCTATAATTTGAAATTTTTTTGGAAGTAATTGCTGATGGATTTGAGATCAAATTAAAAAAAATAAACTCACAAATTTTGGAAGCTAAAAACTAAAGCCCATCGGAGATCAATTGGCGTCGAAGGACATTAAGCATCATCATCATGAAAACTTTCCAACTCAGAAATAGTTGTTTAAGTAGCTGTGAATTGAATTTGTCTACTAAAACAAAATCGCAACGAACAAAAGACTTGTCACGAAAAAAAACGTAAGAAATGCAGAGGAGTAAGAACAAATCTACTAAGAAGTCCTGTTAAGATGAACGTTATAGGTTAGAACGTTATATATGTTAGCAAAAATATAAGAAATATTGAAACAAAATGAATAAATCTACTAAAAAGTTCGGTTAGGATGAACACTATTGATGCTTCTCATAACCGAAAACGTATTGATAAGTACTACAAAATTGAAATAAGGGTGCCTTTAACACTTTGTTTGTTTGATGCCAAGATTGTTTGATAGATAAGACGGGAAAGCAGCACAACTATTTTAGTAAAACGTTTTTTGATTTATTTGAAAATGACTAAACTTTTTCAAGGGATGACAGACAAGGATGTCATACCCAACGATAGTTAAATTTAAAGGTCTCACTTTTGAATCCTCAGCCTAGTTTAATCTTTCTGCTAATTCTTAGTACCATAAAGATTTTGGCTAGTAATTCATTGGAGTGGTTAGTAACTGAAAAAAAACGGTGTAAATTTAATTCAATTAATATAATTGACTTAACGAATCTAAGTTTTGGTTCCTTTTAAGAATTTTGTGGGAGCTCAGTCCCCAAAAATCTTCATCTTGAAGATGCCTCTTACCAATAATTAAAAAAAAAAAATTCAACTGAAAGTTAAGAGTGAGTTGTTGAGGAGGTTGCTCCTCCTCTAGACCTCACTCTTTACGCTAAAGTATTTTAGTACTTAAAAAAAACCTCTTATTTTTTTAATTAAACAGACATAGTGTTTCAGGAGTCGTTGTTAAAGATTTGGGACAGAAAACAATTTTTAGCGTAAAGAGCGAGGTGCTGAGGAGGAGCAACCCCCCTCATATACGTAATAATTACTGTTTGTTTTAAGTTTTAATGTTGCTCCTTACTTTCAGTTGATAATTCTTTTTTTTTATTTCAGACAGTTTTTTAAATAATGCTAGGAAATTTGACTGCACCTCCATGGAAAAATCTCTCCTCTCCAAGGATTTATTCTCTAGACAATTCAATCACGTAAAATTAAGTCGACAAAGAGAAAGCAAGACGTTTGCAAAATTTTGTATAGAAATTATGGAAAATTCCAACAGGGTGAAATTTCCCCTGAAAAATTTGCGCCCTGGAAACTTTCCTCCCCATGGAAAATTATCCCCTGAAAAATCCTACCAGCAGAAAATTTCCCCTTCCCCACCCAAAAAATGTATCCATACTTCCCAATAACAAATACTTTACGTAAACAGCGCTCAAATTTTGTAACTTAAAGACCTTTCCCCGGGGTCTGCGGGGGGTCATGCTATCTCCAAAGTCACAGTTATTCGGCCTTTCAACTATGCTGAAAAAATGGCTATGTCAAAATTTTGATCGGACTATTTTGAGAAAAGGAGCGTGGGAGGGCTACTTGCCCTCCGATTTTTTGGTCCTTTAAAAAGGGGACTAGAACTTTTAATTTTCGTTAAAATGAGTCACTTTCCAATATTCTAGGACCACTGGATCGATACGATCACCCCTGGGAAAAAACAAACAAACAAATACACACGCATCCGTAATGTTTCTTCTGGCGAAAAATACAAAATTCCACACTTTTTCCGATAGGACCTTCAAACGTCTACAAGAGGATTCTCTGATACGCTGAATCTGATGGTATGATTTTAATAAGGATTGTATGACTTTTAATGGGTGTTTCCCCCTTTTTTTGAAAATCAGGCAAATTTTCTCAGGCTCGCAACTTTAGATGTATAAGATTCAACTTAATGAAAATTATATATTTGAATTTAGCATAAAAAGCCTATTCCTTTGATATATCTATTGGAATAAAAATTCTGTTTTATAGAGTTTCGGTTACTATTGAACTGGGTCGCTCCTTACTTATGGTTCGTTATCACGAAGTGTTTGACCCCCAGACAAAAAGGCAAATAACATGAAAATTCAAGATATTTTTGTAACAATCCTAAATATATTAAAATTGAAAGTTTAACTGATTTAACATCTACTGGTAAACAAGTATGTCAAAGGTAGTCATATTTTTTTTTTTTTAGCTTTTAATCTGTGGCCATCCCTAATTTTGCAAATGTTCTAATATTTGAACATTTTGTTATCTTTTCTGTTTAATCACATATTTCTGACATTTTAAAAATCACTTTAAAAATCGTGTGTAGCAATTATCATTATTTTTTTTGTTTACTAGGCTCAGTCGCTTAAATATCTTAATTGATTTTCAATTGGATAAGTTTTACTTTAGGATGATAGAATTACATGTCCTTAGATATAAATTCATTGCTGTAGCGTTATTTTATTAGTTTATGAATTTTAATCATATTATGGGTGTTTTTTTTTTAGCTTATTTAAGGATCAGGTTCCAAATATGAATAGCCTCCCACTGGTATGTGAAAGTCCTAATTACTTCACCAAGCATATTTCTTGATTTTTTTTAAGGTAGAAAGAGAAAATATAATTTCTCTTAGAATAAAGTAAGATATATGCCATGATTGTTCCTACGTTCTTGTTCTAAAATTTTTGTCTAGTGTTGAGCGACATAATTTCACGGAAAAATTTAAATTTATGTATGCAGATTGAATATTTGATAATTCATTTGTGAAAACTAGGATCGGATCTAGGATAGGATCAGGCTCTACTTTTACGCCTATATTCGCACATAAACTTTGAATACCTCTCGTAAACTGGATTTTCGCATGGAACTTTCCGTCCGGATTTGATTTAGACTTATGACCGTGCCACATCATATTCACATCTATCGATAAAGAAAGCCAAATATCATAAATGGCAAGGCAATTTTCTTGATTTTAGCGTCGCACTTGTATTTCAAAAGCAAAAAATTAAAATTGCAAGAAATTAGCTTAAACAGTTTGAACCAACAGTAATTTGTGTCCAACTGTTCTCTACTAATACTAAGTCTTCTTAATTTTTTTCAGATTCCTCTCCCAGATAGAAAAACCGCTGTTCTAAGTTTCCATCTTTTCTATTTTAAAAAATTATGCTTTAAACCTTGACTCTGATTGGTTACTCAAGAAATTTATGTTTGAAAACTGAACAATGTTCAGCTCAAGAAATTACGAACGACGAACGTAATATGCGCTGTAGTCGTGTGTAGTTTTGATTGTATCGACAAGTGTGACTATAATGTGGCACGGGCATTAGTGAAAAACTTTGAAACATTCTTTTATCGTAGCTTCTGACATGACATAGCTTTATTTTTAGTCGTTTAAATTGATAATGTTTAATCTTATGCCGAAACACTAAAACAGTAAAAAAAAAATTGCAGAAGATTATTTTTTTTTTTTTTTTTTTTTTTTGCAAAGTAATTTCCCTCAATGCAGGTCCAGTTCATTGCTCTAAAAATGTTGAAATATTGTTCTAAAAGCAAAATTTCGAAGCTTAATTCCTCTCCTCCAACCAAATTGATATCCATTGCCCTCATCCCTATTAGATTCTACACAACATATCCTCCCTAAACAATAGACATCATTTTTTACAGCTAGACCAATAAACACCAACTTACAAACAACGATACGCCTATATTCAAAATCGTGGGAGTGAGAAATTTTGATAAATGTAGTCAAAAGGTAGTGTATTAATATAAGAACTAATACTATGCAGTGATTGATCATAAAGTATTTCATTCTGTTAGGAACATGATTGCATAATATTAGACTACTGTATTAAAAAAAAAAAACAACTTACAAGCATTATTATTAGTAACCATCTCAAACAAGACATAAAATATACTGCCACTAAGTAGCTAGAACTATGACACTCTCATAACCTTTAAATCAACAATGAAATCGCCACATTTCAAACCTGACCTTCGTTCGAAAATTAACAAAAACCTTTTTTGATTGAGGTAAAGACCGCAGTTGAAACATGAAACAAGCTAAAATTGGCTTTTAACCTTTTGCAACATTTATTTGTAAATTTTCGGAAATAAACTGACTACCGTTATTTCCCTGAATTTGGATGTAAATCCCAATGCAAGTTTTACTGTTTAATAAAAGTGAAAACACAAGAAAATAGGGAAACACATTAGTGCTACATATGCTAAAATTCAATTTTAATTGTTTTCAAAATGTGGAACTGTAAACCTCCGATATCAAGATATTAACGATAGTTTTTCCAATTTTTTTCTACATCTTATTCGAATCTAAGAATTAAAAATAAAAGAAATTCGTTTCACTTTAATGCTCAATAGAAGATTAAAATCAGGTTTCAAGTGTCTGTTATATATTAGCGTATCAAATTAACCCTTAAACATGGTATATCCAAGAACATAAAGAAAGAATAGCGATACTTCATTTGGTGTAATTTCATATGAGATGATATGAATTTGGATACGAGTTATATTCATTAAACTATTTAGTCTTCATTTGCTGAAACTATGTCAATCTTGTTTTAATCTTAAGGACTCTTAGTTACGTATCTCTAATCTTATTTAGTCTTGGTTTAAACTAAATATTAGCATTTATCTTTATTAGTTATTCTTAATATGATTACCTCAATCTTAATCAAACCGGAATCCCATCCTTAGTTTAATATCTGGGTTATTGTAGCTTTGGCTGGCTTTTCCAAACAAATTTCAAATGATATTTCAAATTTCGCACCGGCCCAAATTTGGCATAATAACAATGGGTATATACAGGTACATGTAGAAAAAAGCCAGGGTTAAATGATTTCTCTTAGTAGCAATTGACTAATGAATAATTTGATTGGTTTGTGGAAATACAAACCACACACCGTCTCACAACACAAAACCGTCACAAACCGTCTCAAACACAAACACAAACCGTCTCACAAATGAATAAATGGAATAAAAGCACCCTTTTTGAAACGTTAGAATATGACAGCAAGCCAACATTATTCTCTGTCTTGCGTAGCTAAAACTGACAATGAAAAATTCAAGTTTAGATACTTAATTTTGGGAGCTTATTATATCTCAGATTTTATTTTCAGTTAGTGATTCAGCTTAATAATGAGCCCTTCACTTAGGAAAATTTATAGCTGAACTGATTTGAACTTTTCCCTTTCCGCTGTCATGTTTGACCCTAAAAGGCAAGAAATAACATAAGTGAAAATCTGAAAGCATTTCTTAATCGACGGAAATCAGTTAAGAGCCCTAATCTGGACACGTTTCTTCCCTTGGGAATGAATCAAAATGAAAGATTCAGAAACAAAAAACTGACATTACAAGGCTCGAAAAGACATTTAACGAAAGATTGATGGGAATCTTTATTGAATAGCAATAGCCTAGCATAGGTTGGAGAAAAAATATGAAACGGAATTATTCCTCTTTGAAATTATAGAATTTTTTTATATAAAGTGGGTGGAAGGGATAGTTGTAGAGAAGTGCTTTTTCTTGATACCCTAAATGGTAAAAATTGAAGCTTTTTTAACCTGTCTTTTATGATTCGTCTCGTTTTGTTCAAGAATAATTAACGACGGAACTCAGTTTGGGGTCTGCGCTCCATCATAAGCTCCTTTCGCCATCCCTATTCCTGATAGGGAAGTCTTGCTTGCGTCTCCTCACAATGGCATCAGGGTGAACCTCTCGCAAGTTATCCTAACCACACCCTAGCCGGTGCCCCTCAAGTTTTTTTTTTTTTTGGGGGGGGGGGGCTGAAAACCTCTTCCAAGCTAAATTATCTATCATGGGTTGTCTTCCCGCACTAGCATGATACTTGTAGTCAAGAATGTATAATGAGTCAGAGGTAATAGGCTTGAGATTGTTTGTGCAGAATTTCGACTTTTGTTGATAGAAGAATATCGCAAAGTGTGGAAAACCCTGTTTTGACCAAGAAGGGCCCATGATAAGAAAAAACCTCTATTTATACTGGAGGTTCCAATGATTTTTGCTGTACGGTTATGAACCTGATTAAGCTTTTCGGGTAGACTTGAGAATAGGTTTTAGTCTCGTCCTGCGTTAGTTCTAGGATCATTATTTTATATTTTCCTTATTTTATATTAATTTCAATAAATTAGGAGTTATTAAGATACTATTAAGAGTTTCAGAAGCTCAGATTCCAGTGGTATTAAACACAAAATTAGATGATATAGAATTTATTTAATCGGACAGGAAGGATGGAGTGCATAGGAAGGTTTCCATTATGAGTAAGAAAGCTTCTAAGTCTTGCCTTGCTTAGGTTGGGAAAACATCAATATTAGAATGCTAGTTGCTCATTATATGATTAAAAAGTACATGATATCAGTCATATGCCCGTGTAGAACCACCTGGGATATAATAACGACTCTGATTAATCTTACTTAAAGCTAGAGGATGTCATTAGAAAACAGTATTTTTATTACTGGATTTTAATGCCCATGTCAATTGAAATAGGGATAGATGTTGACCTAGCCTAGGTGGCATTCATGTGATGGTAAGACAGCTAACCTTAATGAGAATATTATTTTAAATTGAAGACTGGCAGGATTGATAGTAGTATCTCTTCACTGCTTTTAAAGTCTTCCCTATCCCTAGTTTTAAAGTCATCCCTAGTTTTAAGGTCATCCCAGCTTTTTAAAGACATCCCTATCCCGCAATACAAGCCATTCCATGACATCAATGTTTTTTATGTCATAGGGAATGTTTAGTTATGCAAATGTTACGTAATAGGATGTGTTAGAGACCGTTCGTCAAGCGGGGGAGTACTGCTTGTAACTGAGGAGGAGCACACAGTAGAGAGGGGGGTACCAGCCCCACTGGGGCACCAAATATGGGCATAGAGTCCCTAGAGAGAACACGTGGTTAATGGGGTCAATGACCTCTTTCTCCAGGGGTGTTTTGGCCAAGTGCCGGCTAGGGAAGAATGTTATGATGTCAGGAAAGAGTATTTGTTGTTTTTGGCCAAGTGCCCGCTAGGGAGAATGTTATGATCTAGGAAAGAGTATTTGTTGTTGTTGTTTTTAGCCAAGTGCCCGCTAGGGGAGAATATTATGATATAGGAAAGAGTATTTGTTGTTGTATGCTAGGGGAGAATGTTATGATCCAGGAAAAAGTATTTGTTGTTGTATGCTAGGGAAGAATGTTATGATCCAGAAATAGTATTTGTTGCTGTAATCTCAAGGCAAATGTTATGATCCAGAAATAGTATTTGTTGTTGTATGCTAGGGAAGAATGTTATGAGTTTCCAGAAATAGGAAACCGTTAGATCACGCGTTTCCTTCTCAGCCAATCAGCGAGTCGGTTACATCTCCTTCTAAGTCAATCAGGGGGGCGAAAATATTAGAAAAAGGGGATTGCAGGTTGGGTTAGTTTAGATTTTTAGTTTATTATTTTATTAGTTATTTAGTTTAGATTTTTAGTTTATTTTAAGTTTATTTATTACCTTTATTTTAGTTTTAGTTAGTTTAGTTTTAGATTAGAGTTTTAGTTTAGCTAGAGTTTTACTAAAGAGTTTTAGTTAGAGTTTTAATTTAGCAGTTTAGTTTAGTTTAGTTTTAGTTTAGTTTAGTTTATATTTTTAGTTTGGCTTTAGTTTAATGTTTAATTTTATTTTAGACTTTTAGTTTAGATTTTTAGTTTATTTTAAGTTTATTTATTACCTTTATTTTAGTTTTAGTTAGTTTAGTTTTAGATTAGAGTTTTAGTTTAGCTAGAGTTTTACTAAAGAGTTTTAGTTAGAGTTTTAATTTAGCAGTTTAGTTTAGTTTAGTTTTAGTTTAGTTTATATTTTTAGTTTAGCTTTAGTTTAATGTTTAATTTTATTTTAGAGTTTTAGTTTAGATTTTTAGTTTATTTTAAGTTTATTTATTACCTTTATTTTTAGTTTAGTTTTAGTTAGTTTAGTTTTAGTTTAGAGTTCTAGTTTAGCTAGAGTTTTACTAAAGAGTTTTAGTTAGAGTTTTAATTTAGCAGTTTAGTTTAGTTTTAGTTTAGTTTAGTTTAGATTTTAGTTTAGTTTTAGTTTAATGTTTAGTTTTATTTTAGAGTTTTAGTTTATTTTAAGTTTATTTATTACCTTTATTTTTAGTTTAGTTTTAGTTAGTTTTAGATTAGAGTTTTAGTTTAGCTAGAGTTTTACTAAAGAGTTTTAGTTAGAGTTTTAATTTAGCAGTCTAGTTTAGTTTTAGTTTAGTTTAGTTTAGATTTTTAATTTAGTTTTAGTTTAAAGTTTAGTTTTATTTTAGAGTTTTAGTTAGATTTTCAGTTTAATTTAGTTTTGTTTTAGGTTAGTGTTCAGTTTTAGTTTAGAATTTTAGTTAGTTTAAAAGTTTAGATTTTAGTTAGTTTTGTAGTTTAGATTTTTAGTTTAGTTTTAGTTTAATGTTTAGTTTTCTTTTAGAGTTTTAGTTAGATTTTCAGTTTAATTTATTTTAGTTTTAGATTAGTGTTTAGTTTTAGTTTAGAATTTTAGTTAGTTTAGTAGTTTAGTGTTAGTTAGTTTAGTTTTAGATTAGAGTTTTAGTTTAGTTTTAGTTTAATGTTTAGTTTTCTTTTAGAGTTTTAGTTCAGTTTTAGTTTAATTTTAGTTTAGTTTTAGATTAGTGTTTAGTTTTAGTTTAGTTTTAGTTACTTTAGTAATTTAGATTTTAGTTAGTTTAGTAGTTTAGTTTTTTAATTTAGCAGTTTAGTTTAGTTTAGTTTTAGTTTAGTTTAGTTTATATTTTTAGTTTAGTTTTAGATTAGTGTTTAGTTTTAGTTTAGTTTTAGTTACTTTAGTAGTTTAGATTTTAGTTAGTTTAGTAGTTTAGTTTTTTAATTTAGCAGTTTAGTTTAGTTTAGTTTTAGTTTAGTTTAGTTTATATTTTTAGTTTAGTTTTAGTTTAATGTTTAGTTTTATTTTAGAGTTTTAGTTTATTTTAAGTTTATTTATTACATTTATTTTTAGTTTAGTTTTAGTTAGTTTTAGATTAGAGTTTTAGTTTAGCTAGAGTTTTACTAAAGAGTTTTAGTTAGAGTTTTAATTTAACAGTTTAGTTTAGTTTTAGTTTGGTTTAGTTTAGATTTAATGTTTAGTTTTCTTTTAGAGTTTTAGTTAGATTTTCAGTTTAATTTATTTTAGTTTTAGATTAGTGTTTAGTTTTAGTTTAGAATTAGTTTAGTTTAGTTTATATTTTTAGTTTAGTTTTAGTTTAATATTTAGTTTTATTTTAGAGTTTTAGTTTATTTTAAGTTTATTTATTACATTTATTTTTAGTTTAATTTTAGTTAGTTTTAGATTATAGTTTTAGTTTAGCTAGAGTTTTACTAAAGAGTTTTAGTTAGAGTTTTAATTTAACAGTTTAGTTTAGTTTTAGTTTGGTTTAGTTTTACTTTAATGTTTAGTTTTCTTTTAGAGTTTTAGTTAGATTTTCAGTTTAATTTATTTTAGTTTTAGATTAGTGTTTAGTTTTAGTTTTGAATTTTAGTTAGTTTAGTAGTTTAGTGCTAGTTAGTTTAGTTTTAGATTAGAGTTTTAGTTTAGTTTTAGTTTAATGTTTAGTTTTCTTTTAGAGTTTTAGTTCAGTTTTAGTTTAATTTTAGTTTAGTTTTAGATTAGTGTTTAGTTTTAGTTTAGTTTTAGTTACTTTAGTAGTTTAGATTTTAGTTAGTTTAGTAGTTTAGTTTTTTAATTTAGCAGTTTAGTTTAGTTTAGTTTTAGTTTAGTTTATATTTTTAGTTTAGTTTTAGTTTAATGTTTAGTTTTATTTTAGAGTTTTATTTTATTTTAAGTTTATTTATTACCTTTATTTTTAGTTTAGTTTTAGTTAGTTTTAGATTATAGTTTTAGTTTAGCTAGAGTTTTTCTAAAAAGTTTTAGTTAGAGTTTTAATTTAGCAGTTTAGTTTAGTTTTAGTTTAGTTTAGTTTAGATTTTAGTTTAGTTTTAGTTTAATGTTTAGTTTTATTTTAGAGTTTTAGTTTATTTTAAGTTTATTTATTACCTTTATTTTTAGTTTAGTTTTAGTTAGTTTTAGATTAGAGTTTTAGTTTAGCTAGAGTTTTACTAAAGAGTTTTAGTTAGAGTTTTAATTTAGCAGTTTAGTTTAGTTTCAGTTTAGTTTAGTTTAGATTTTTAGTTTAGTTATAGTTTAAAGTTTAGTTTTATTTTAGAGTTTTAGGTAGATTTTCAGTTTAATTTATTTTAGTTTTAGATTAGTGTTTAGTTTTAGTTTAGAATTAGTTTAGTTTAGTTTATATTTTTAGTTTAGTTTTAGTTTAAAGTTTAGTTTTATTTTAGAGTTTTAGTTAGATTTTCAGTTTAATTTATTTTAGTTTTAGATTAGTGTTTAGTTTTAGTTTAGAATTAGTTTAGTTTAGTTTATATTTTTAGTTTAGTTTTAGTTTAATGTTTAGTTTTATTTTAGAGTTTTAGTTTATTTTAAGTTTATTTATTACATTTATTTTTAGTTTAATTTTAGTTAGTTTTAGATTATAGTTTTAGTTTAGCTAGAGTTTTACTAAAGAGTTTTAGTTAGAGTTTTAATTTAACAGTTTAGTTTAGTTTTAGTTTGGTTTAGTTTTAGTTTAATGTTTAGTTTTCTTTTAGAGTTTTAGTTAGATTTTCAGTTTAATTTATTTTAGTTTTAGATTAGTGTTTAGTTTTAGTTTAGAATTTTAGTTACTTTAGTAGTTTAGTGTTAGTTAGTTTAGTTTTAGATTAGAGTTTTAGTTTAGTTTTAGTTTAATGTTTAGTTTTCTTTTAGAGTTTTAGTTCAGTTTTAGTTTAATTTTAGTTTAGTTTTAGATTAGAGTTTAGTTTTAGTTTAGTTTTAGTTAAGTTAGTAGTTTAGATTTTAGTTAGTTTAGTAGTTTAGTTTTTTAATTTAGCAGTTTAGTTTAGTTTAGTTTTAGTTTAGTTTAGTTTATATTTTTAGTTTAGTTTTAGTTTAATGTTTAGTTTTATTTTAGAGTTTTAGTTTATTTTAAGTTTATTTATTACATTTATTTTTAGTTTAGTTTTAGTTAGTTTTAGATTATAGTTTTAGTTTAGCTAGAGTTTTACTAAAGAGTTTTAGTTAGAGTTTTAATTTAACAGTTTAGTTTAGTTTTAGTTTGGTTTAGTTTAGATTTTAGTTTAGTTTTAGCTTATTGTTTGATTTTATTTTAGAGTTTTAGTTTAGATTTTTAGTTTATTCTAAGTTTATTTATTACCTTTATTTTTAGTTTAGTTTTAGTTAGTTTTAGATTATAGTTTTAGTTTAGCTAGAGTTTTTCTAAAGAGTTTTAGTTAGAGTTTTAATTTAGCAGTTTAGTTTAGTTTTAGTTTAGTTTAGTTTAGATTTTAGTTTAGTTTTAGTTTAATGTTTAGTTTTATTTTAGAGTTTTAGTTTATTTTAAGTTTATTTATTACCTTTATTTTTAGTTTAGTTTTAGTTAGTTTTAGATTAGAGTTTTAGTTTAGCTAGAGTTTTACTAAGGAGTTTTAGTTAGAGTTTTAATTTAGCAGTTTAGTTTAGTTTCAGTTTAGTTTAGTTTAGATTTTTAGTTTAGTTTTAGTTTAAAGTTTAGTTTTATTTTAGAGTTTTAGTTAGATTTTCAGTTTAATTTAGTTTTGTTTTAGGTTAGTGTTCAGTTTTAGTTTAGAATTTTAGTTAGTTTAAAAGTTTAGATTTTAGTTAGTTTAGTAGTTTAGATTTTTAGTTTAGTTTTAGTTTAATTTTTAGTTTTCTTTTAGATTTTTAGTTAGATTTTCAGTTTAATTTATTTTAGTTTTAGATTAGTGTTTAGTTTTAGTTTAGAGTTTTAGTTAGCTTAAAAGCTTAGATCTTAGTTAGTTTAGATTTTTAGTTAGAGTTTTAATTTAGCAGTTTAGTTTAGTTTTAGTTTAGTTTAGTTTAGATTTTTAGTTTAGTTTTAGTTTAAAGTTTAGTTTTAGTTTAGAGTTTTAGTTAGATTTTCAGTTTAATTTAGTTTTGTTTTAGGTTAGTGTTCAGTTTTAGTTTAGAATTTTAGTTAGTTTAAAAGTTTAGATTTTAGTTAGTTTAGTAGTTTAGATTTTTAGTTTAGTTTTAGTTTAATGTTTAGTTTTCTTTTAGGTTTTTAGTTAGATTTTCAGTTTAATTTATTTTAGTTTTAGATTACTGTTTAGTTTTAGTTTAGAATTTTAGTTAGTTTAAAAGTTTAGATCTTAGTTAGTTTAGTAGTTTAGATTTTTAGTTTAGTTTAGTAGTTTAGATTTTAGTTAGTTTAGTAGTTTAGTTTTTTAGTTTAGTTTTAGTTAGTTTAGTTATAGATTAGAGTTTTAGTTTAGCTACAGTTTGCTAAAGAGTTTTAGTTAGAGTTTTTATTTAGTAGCTTAGTTTGGTTTTAGTTTAGTTTAGTTTTATATTAATGTTTAGTTTTAGTTTAAAGTTTTGGTTAGTTTAGTAGATAAGAGTTTTAGTTAGAGTTATAGTTTAGATTTTTAGTTAGTTTAGTAGTTTAGATTTTTAGTTTAGTTATACAGTTTAAATTTTTAGTTAGTTTAGTAGTTTAGATTTTTAGTTTAGTTCTAGTTTAGGTTTAGTTTAGTGTTATAATTTATATTTTGTTTAGTTATAGTTCAGTTTTAGTTTAACGTTTTTAGCTAGAGTTTAGTTTTAGTTTAGTAGTTAAGTTTAGTTTTAGTTTAATGTTTAGTTTTATTTTAGAGTTTTAGATTTTCAGTTTAATTTAGTTTAGTTTTAAATTAGTGTTTAGTTTTAGTGTAGAATTTTTAGTTTGTTTAGTAGTTTAGATTTTAGTTAGTTTAGTAGTTTAGTTTTCGTTTAGAGTTTTACTTAGTTTAGTAGTTAAGAGTTTTAGTTAGAGTTATAGTTTAGATTTTTAGTTAGTTTTGGTTTAGTTTAGTCTAGATTTTTAGTTTATTATTTTGTTAGTTATTTAGTTTAGATTTTTAGTTATTTTAAGTTTATTCATTACCTTTATTTTTTAGTTTAGTTTTAGCTTAGTTTTAGATTAGAGTTTTAGTTTAGCTAGAGTTTTACATAAGAGTTTTAGTTAGAGTTTTAATTTAGTAGCTTAGTTCAGTTTTAGTTTAATTTTAGTTTAGTTTTAGATTAGTGTTTAGTTTTAGTTTAGAGTTTTAGTTAGTTTAGTTTAGTTTTAGATTAGTGTTTAGTTTTAGTTAGAGTTATAGTTTAGTAGTTTAGAGATTAGAATTTATTTTTAGTTTAGTTTTAGTTAGTTTAGTTTTAGATTAAAGTTTTAGTTTAGCTAGAGTTTTACCTATGAGTTTTAGTTTGAGTTTTAGTTTGCTTTTAGTTTTTTTTTTGTTAAGAGTTTTCGTTTTACATAAGAGTTTTAGTTAGAGTTTTAATTTAGTAGCTTAGTTAAGTTTTAGTTTAATTTTAGTTTAGTTTTAGATTAGTGTTTAGTTTTAGTTTAGAGTTTTAGTTAGTTTAGTTTAGTTTTAGATTAGTGTTTAGTTTTAGTTAGAGTTATAGTTTAGTAGTTTGGAGATTAGAATTTATTTTTAGTTTAGTTTTAGTTAGTTTAGTTTAAGATTAAAGTTTTAGTTTAGCTAGAGTTTTACCTATGAGTTTTAGTTTGAGTTTAGTTTACTTTTAGTTTTTTTTGTTAAGAGTTTTCGTTTTACATAAGAGTTTTAGTTAGAGTTTTAATTTAGCAGCTTAGTTCAGTTTTAGTTTAATTTTAGTTTAGTTTTAGATTAGTGTTTAGTTTTAGTTTAGAGTTTTAGTTAGTTTAATTTAGTTTTATTTTAATGTTCTAGTTTAGATTTTAGTATAGTTTAGTTTAGTTTTAGTTAGTTTATTTTTAGTTATGGTTTTGAAGTGCCTAAAAGGGAAAATAAAGGCCATTGTTCTTGTAGTTTCTTCAGTGTCATAACGTCAACTAATAGTCATTTCTACTGTTCACCGGAAGATATACTGTAATTTCATTGTCGAAAATGTCGGTGACTACACGTAGATCCTCGGGTGTGCTCTGATTAAGATCCTGCAAAATTTAACCGTAGGACTTGCTAGTCGCCTGAGTGTACGCTGACAACAGAAATTTTGGGGCGCTGGGGTATATCTGTTTATTGAGAGATATTAGTGAGCTAGAATCACGAACGACTCGATAGATAATATAGATAGTGCAATTCAAAGCAAGGGTTCGCATACATTTGCTCTGATGAAACAGATTGTGTAGAACTAGGGTTATGGAAATGTGTTCATGATGAGAGCGAACAGTGAACAGCTGTAGCATTTCCTGTGAGAACTGTTCAATGGATTCAGCCCGATCATCAATAATCAGCCACGAGTTCGATTCAATACTATTGAAAACATCAAGTCCTCGTATGAATTGTATTGGTATGGTTGTGGCAATAGCTTTTATTTGATCATAGGACTCCTGCCAAATACTATAGCAATAGTAGATTTTTTTCGGTTTTTCCAAAAACATTTTATCGCAATTTTGAATTATTTTAGTTAAGAGTGTTGTTTTCCCCGACATTGAGGGCTCACACAGAAACGATCTGAAGGGTGTTTTAAATTGATACATGCTGTTGACAACAGTCGGACTATGACTAACTGTAAATCATACGTGTCCAATGAATAAGTAGCAATAATTTTCCCATAGATCTATCTATTCAAGAACAAAAAAAACAATATTTCATGGCAGCATTTATTACGGCAATATGAAAACAAATATTTGTTCAACATGAACAATGATAAAAATAACACTTGTTCAACAAGAACCTGACAAAATTTCATGGTAAACATGAAAACTCTATTTGTTCAACATGAACAATGATAAAAATAACACTTGTTCAACAAGAACCTGACAAAATTTCATGGTCAACATGAAAACTCTATTTGTTCAACATGAAAAATGATAACACTTTATAAATAAACACTTTTGTCCATCAATAACACTTATTGTCTTTAAACACTTTTCTGTACAACACTTTTGTCCATCATAACACTTATTGTCTTTAAACACTTTTCTGTACAACAAACTACACTTGGAACATGAACTAGCACAGTTGAACATTACAGTGAATTTAAAGGTAGGCCCCCCCCGGGAGCCGGACGCGGGAAGGGCCCCCACCCCCCGGGAGCCACGGAGGTGAAAACAATATTTGTCGTCACTGCTACAGGTTAGTGGTTGGGTTAGTTGGGTCAGTGGTGGTGGTGGTTAGTTGGTTAGTTCAGATTAGGTTAATTTATCCAGACCAAGTTGATTACGATAGTCTATGCATTCAACTCGGTCTGAAATACGATAGTGGCCATGAGGCAGGACACTCACACCATTCTCGAGCACATAGACTTTGTCAGATATACATGACATTGCATTTTTTTCCACTCTCACAGTGTAATTTCTATACTGTAGAGAGCGAATTGCAAGCACTTGTGCTCTCGGCACTAGGCTACTTTCTACACAGTCTCTGTACACGCTCATGTTGAAATTGCTCTTTACAAAATGTGTAGGCACCCCTTTACATGTCTTCTTTTCATCCCCACTGTGTGTTTTAACGCAATAAACTTTAGGACCCGGGAACACCCCCCTGGATATCAAATCACTCCCCGTCTCTGATTTTAACATTAATAGTTGGTTGGGGGCTTGACGTTTCACCAACTCGGGGTAGAGGGATGGATTCCAGTTGGTGAAATCCATCCGCGAGCTGATGTGTTCCCCCTTTTCTAAATCACCCAATAAATCTTCAGTCCCATTTACCTTTAACAGCAGAGAATCTGTATCCCCATAGTAAACTTGAACCTCCCCCTCCCGTGGCCATTGCACCTTGCACACATTGTAAAAGAACGACAACATGAGCTTTTTTGAAATTTCTAGTACTGAACTACCGCCTGCTATATTCTTGTTCAGTACCACATTTCGCTTTCGCCTGTGTAGAAGAACCATGCCAGTCTCTATGCTCGTGAACGATATAAAATTGGGGTCGGCAATAATTCGTGCACACGCTAGAGGGTCAGTCATGACGTTGCAGCGAGATCTATTACGTGCGCTTTCACACATTTTGCCAAACGCTGAATTTAGAATGAGCTTGTACAATTCCTTCTCTACCTTGGAGTTTGCCCTAGAGCGTTTATCGACAAAAGTATCGATAAACGTTTTCAAGTATGGTCGCTGATTGAACTGCAGGACCCTATGTATTTTGGTGATCTTGAAACCATTGTTCACCATCCAGTGCAAAAGCACATGGTGAACAACGATATTCTCCTTAGGGTCCAAATCAGCAATCAGTTTTTGCTTAGAGGGGGTCCAATGCATCCCCATATCCTCAACCAATGATCGATTGAAGGGGCTCAGCGAGTCCCTGGTCACTGGTCGATTGATACAGGGAAAAACAAAATATTTGACTGAGTCGTGAAGCGCCAGTGGAATGTGACCGTCAATTTCAAAGAACCATCCCTGTGGCCCATTGTCCTCGACGGTGGTAATGTCGGGGAACTCACAAGGATTCTCAAGCCATTGATAGCTCCCACACGGCAAAGAGTAGTGGGACATTGCCGAGGGGTACAATGAGTTCATGTCCAAGAACACTGCATTTGACTTTACACCGGTGCTTTGTCCGCTCGGATCGGTTGACAAGACGCGGTCCCCGTGAAAAACATACCCTCCCCTCATTGAACGCTCTAAAAAAAGGTGTTGATCTACATCTGTGATTAGGCCTATTTCCTCCCTACTAATTTTTAAAATTAAATCCATCACTAAATGAGGTGTGGAAAAATAATATCCTATATCTAACCCGAACTCTGAATAGATTTGGTCTGTGATCTTACAGACTATATCCAACAGAGTTAAAACGTCACTGGCCAAGTACAGTCTACAATAAGCCCACCCATTTTTACAATTCCCCTTAGCCCACACCTTCTTGGCAAACTCATACTCCTCGGCTGTGCATTCACTGTTGGTCAGTGAATTGTAAAAAGCTTCAATTGGAGGTAGTTTCACCTCGCTTAAGCGAGCGCCAGAACAGTAATAATCATATGCGTATACACCTTTGCTGGTTAATAAGTCATACATTTCACTGTCTGGAAAGTGCTGTTTAAGCAAGGGAAAGCTATCAAAATTGTCGCTTTTCTGCACTTGAATCAATTGACTCATTGCCTTGGGAAAAAAAACTAAAAGAATCTAAAAACCTGATTTTATTCCAGCACGTATGTCCATTATCCACTACCTGCCATTTCAGTTCGAGAAGCACCAACTTCTCGGCCGATTTGGGAATAATGTTATAGGTAAATGAATTATTTACCCATGGACTGTCTACTCCCCCTCCCTCCCTGTGCATACGTGCCAGTGCTTGTAAAATAAATTTTAAGTCATAATTTGAATTATGGATAAAAACAGGGATAAAAAACTGTTGGCTAACATTTAAATTACACGATTGATGCGCTACCCCCCTAAAATTACTACCCCCAGATGATATTTCCTGCCACAAGTGATCCGGGTCTCTGACTTTCCCCCTCCCCCCTCTTTTCCCTTTAGTCCCCTTATCCCCTCTACAAACTCCCCCTTACAAACCCAACATATTTTTCGATTTTTAATCGCG
Organism: Artemia sinica; assembly: GCA_027921565.1. Classification (NCBI taxonomy): domain Eukaryota; kingdom Metazoa; phylum Arthropoda; class Branchiopoda; order Anostraca; family Artemiidae; genus Artemia; species Artemia sinica. The sequence goes on along the minus strand of CM051261.1, from coordinate 62,447,093 downwards.
AGACGATCCTCTGCAGACAGCACCATTGGATAATGGGTATTTCTCAAACGAGAAATAGCGCCATTAGCCATGCCAATTAGTTTAGTCAGTGCCTTGACCATGCACTCGTTCTCATCCAATGTCTCAACTATTTCTAACAACCGCATGGTGTTAGAACTGTCTCTTTGCGCATGAGCATTGGACACTGCAATGGCCTGGTGTTCTTTGATACGGTTTGGATATTGGGGATCATTCACCTCCACCAGCTTAGCTTCACAGTCTAAAGATATTTTGTTGCATTGGAGGAGGGTGTTTTCTAAATTTTTAAAGCGTAGAATGGCCCTATCCCCTGAAACCGTTTCCACTGTCTGATATCCATGCCGTCTACAATGCTTCATATGATCCCGTAGTTTTATATCACTACGGAATTGTGACAGGCATGTTGGACAGTAGAAACGTACCCCTAGATCCTTACCACCCCCCAGAACTCTACTAATGTCGGTAATCGGATTAAAAGGGCCAATTGAATTGGTAGGGCCACTAGGTGATGTATACAACAACCAAACCCAGTGTTTGACCAAATCAACTGACGGGCCCCTTACGGGGAAGACCACCCCCTTCTTTTTAGAACGAACCCCATCTTCAAATTCAGTTTCATACTGAACCACAGTAACGCCGATATTTAAATGAGCATTACCCCTTTCAAAAATATCAATAGATCGTAGCGTTACTGGGTATTTTCCTTCTAAACAAGAGAAATCTACAATTGGGAAATCGGACCCTTCCTTCCCATGTACAGCCCAGTGATCTAAATTCGTCTTGGTAGCGTCATCTGCTAGAGGCTGAAATGCTGATATGAGGAAAGCATACATGAAACATTTTTGATCTTTTTCAAAACGGATCTTCTGGACACCATGACAACCTTCTAGATCTGGATTATATTTTAAAACTGTACCCGTGTCCCTATGCCCCCCCTTTTAAAATAAAATCTTTCTTAAATTTACATATATTTACACTTAAATTTTCAATAAATAAAACTACAGACCCGCTCCCATTTTCGTTATAGTTCTCGATTTGCACTATAATTTGTCCTACCCACTCGGAAAAAACTCCCTCAAAATTTTCTAAATTCAGATAAATTACGCGCATCTCGGAATGTATATAGTGATAATAAAGTTCACTTTTCCCCTCATTTAAATAAAAAACCTTTAAAACAATAGAAACCTTAATTGAATCCCTACCTCCCCACAACTGAATTTGGTTCTCCAGTAGTGCACGAATTTTATCTACATATGCATGCACAATTTCTACAGGATCAAACACAAAATTTCCCCCCATAAGCGAATTAAAGGTATCCCCAAAAGTTGCAGTGAAAACAACTATACTATTTAAAAGTGTATACGATAATTGAAAGTCTGGAAAAGTTGTATCCCCTTCTTGTATATTACCCCCTCCCCCAAGTTGTTCAACAATATTTGGGCTATGCTCCACTTCAGTTGTTTGAAGTGGAAGTAGGTAATCAGTGGGGGGAGGGTTCCCTGTAAAATCCTCTAAAATTTGTAAAGTGTTTGGACTTAGCAAAGGCAAGTCCCCCTATGAACTAGAAACATTACCTTGCTCAACTGTGCTAGGTTCTACATTAAAATAATTACTTAGAAAATTATTAAAAGGTATTTCATCAGAGTTAATGATACCATGCCAGTCATTGATAGCTGATGTTTCATTGTCCTGAATGTCATGAAACTCCATTGCCCCTTCAACGAGTTCTTCCTCTCCTTCACTCGATGAAGATGGTGAGTAAGGGACCAATGGTCGTCCAACCTATAAGTGAAAAATAGCTTATTTTCAAAGTGTTCAAATCATCCCTACTGTTAAAATTTGGATTATTATTTAAAGTCAGCGCTTAGTAGTAGCATTTGGTTAATTCAACTGAAAGCAGTCAATTTCCAACTTAAGATATTTACAATCTAAAACATCGCTTTACATAGAAGGCGGCAATTTGTTCAAAAATAGTTTATTTTCAAAGTGTTCAAATCACCCCTACTGTTAAAATTTGGATTATTATTTAAAGTCAGCTTAATAGCATTTGGTTAATTCAACTGAAAGCGGTCAATTTCCAACTTAATATATTTACAATATAAAACATCGCTTTACATAGAAGGCGGCAATTTGTTCAAAAAATAGTTTATTTTCAAAGTGTTCAAATCAGCCATTTTTTTTGGGGCACTTTTCGGGCCCACAGCGCATCCTGTAGCGCTTCTCGGGCCCGCAGCGCATCCAGCAGCGCTTCTTGGGCCCGCAGCGCATCTCGAGACCTTAGCGCATCCCGCGGTGCTTCTCGGGCCCGCGGCGCTTCCCACAGCGCATCCCGCGGTGCTTCTCTGGCCCCCCACCACATGGTTCCCAGCCCCCTTTACATAATGTCCGTCAAAAGTTGAAATAATCGCTATTTCTCTCTAATTCCATACTGGTTCGGTGAACTCATCACACAATTATTTTAACCTATCGCGGGCGAGTTTTCCGATTTCCAAGATTGAACTTCAGACGAGGAAAATGCCGGGAACCGTTAACTTGGTTTTCCCCTCACTAGAATCTTGGCAAGATTGAAAGCTATTTAAAAATATTCAGTGCAAATTAGAACGCCAATATGTGCAATAGATAAAAGGAATAATCTCTCTCTTAAAACTATGTGAAAAATATCATTCACAGAGTTTCAAAGGTACCTAAAAATATTCGCTTATGAGATAGCGGCGAAGAGATAGGGGGAATGCATAGAAAATAGTAAAGATTAGAAAAAGAGCAGTTTGACAAGCAAAAAATTATATTTAGGTATCTCTGAGTGGATGGAACAGTGAAATTTAAAATGGGGTGTTGGGGGGGATTATAGTGAAAATAACATTTTAATGTCCTCGACAAGGCTGTATTAGGTTGAAAAATCGGTTTGTTTAGATATTTCTTGGTCCTGAATAATAGAAAAAAGTGAAAAGACAAAATTAAAGAGTAAAAGGGTCTCTAACAGCTAAAAAATAGCTTATTTGATTTAAAAAAAATACTCACGTCTTCAAATTGATCAACCACTTGACTGGAAGCTGGACGCTTGGCCATTACATGATAGGGAGCCATTGGTTGATCTATGACTTGCTTGAAGGAGCCAACCCTTCTATCTTGCATGGAAGGCTCAGGACTTGACGGAGACAGTTGAGGAGAGTGCACTGACACTTGATGGGGAGCTGATAGCTCAGATATTGCGTGAGAAGGAGCCGATGTTTGGCCTACGGCTTGTCTTGAAGGCCCAGGCATTGTATCTTGTCCTGAAAGCCCTGCTGTATGACTGGGGTTCAAATGGATCATATCATGTTCATCACTATCTTTCGCAGCCGGGCTAGCGATATACCGGGCTCGTGCAGCCGAGGCTGCAACTTGACGAGGCAGCATTGAGGCTCGATTAAGAGGGGCTTGCACAGATGGCTGCATTTGGGCAGGCAGCGTGGAGCTGGGGGGTTTCGGCCAACGGTCATATTGAACAACTGATGCTCTTACAGGGGCTGCATCGCCCTCTCTTGCTTTCTTACTAGGAGGAGGTGTGCATTCTTCATAATTTGCATTTTCCCTAGCTCTCTTTACAGCTGGAGGGACCGAAATACATTCTTCATAATTTGCCTGAAAAAGAAGAGAAAAAATTAGTATCAAAATAATTTCCCCCTTTATTTTAAAGAAGGAAATTAGTACCCCCTTCTACAGAATTTTGTTTACCCCCCCCCCCCTAAAGTTAGGAAAATTAACCTGCCCTAGGTCTACCCTCTCATTGAGTTAATCTTGCGATTTATTCATGCGAAAGGCATATCAATAAAGAATATATCCTACTACCTTTTATTCAAATGTTATAGCTAAAATCACTAAATGTCGAAGAGAAATGGTTAGACACTGAAGTAAGAAACAATTATCTTTTCATTTCTATTTTGTCACCATTAAAAGCGTCTTACTGCCTTTTATTCAAATGCTATAGTTAAAATCACTAAAATATCGAGGAGAAATGGTTTGACACTGAAATAGAAAACAATTATGATAAAAACAATTATCTTTTCATTTCTATTTTGTCACAATTAAAAGTGCTAACCCCCTCCCCAGCAAAAATCCTGGATTCACGCTCCCCTCCTTGGAATATAAAAGAAACTTTATCGAAAGAAAGCTTGAAAAAAAATTCGTTTCACTTCTCCAAAATAGAGCATTGCGTCTGCGCTTAATTATTGCAATTGCCTCAAAGTGTTTTAATTTTGACGGTGAAACAGTTCCTTTGACTTTGACCGCCAGGTTCGTAAACACAGAGGGAAAAGGGTGACAGCTAATTTTAACCTCGCGTAGAGCATTATGTCAAAACAGAACGACAGTGCTTTAAGATTTGACGGAAGTCAGTGGTCGCTTTTAGCCAGGATATAGAACACTTAAAATTGCATAAATTTAACGAAAAGAAAATTATTTCTATTATGAAAATTTGGGTTGTAAAATAATGGGGGGGGGGTTAGGTTTTGAGGGTAAAAAGAATATATTTTACGTTTTCTATCGAGTATAAAGATTGTATAGTGATGTTTGCATTGTATGGGGGGGATTTACGTGAATATACTGGAGGGTGACCAAGGAAAATAATCTTATTTTGAAAATAAAAAATGAAAGTGTACTTACATTGCAAACTGAAGTTGGCATGGCTTCAAATTCATCAAATTTATCCATTGTTGTTTGAACTATGTCAAAATACTTTCTGATAATTTAATCACATTGCATGCCCGTTATATACGAAATCTCAAGGTCGAATTGTTATGTAAACAAGCCCTCTGATTGGCTGAGAAGGAAACACGTGATCTAACGGTTTCCTGGAAACTCATAACATTCTTTCCTAGCATACAACAACAAATACTCTTTCCTAGATCATAACATTCTCCCCTAGCGGGCACTTGGCCAAAAACAACAACAACTTTCCTAGATCATAACATTCTCCCCTAGCGGGCACTTGGCCAAAAACAACAAATACTCTTTCCTGACATCATAACATTCTTCCCTAGCCGGCACTTGGCCAAAACACCCCTGGAGAAAGAGGTCATTGACCCCATTAACCACGTGTTCTCTCTAGGGACTCTATGCCCATATTTGGTGCCCCAGTGGGGCTGGTAGCCCCCTCTCTACTGCACACGAGGGTGTTACGTAATGACAGCGCACACGTGGGTTTTACGTAATGGCTGCATAAACGTGGGGGTGTTAGCTATTGGCAGCGCACACGTGGGGTATTATCTAATGGTTGCGCATGCGTGGGATGTTACATAATACTTTAAGATATTTTGTTTCGGCATTTCTTTTTCTTTCAAGACGTATTTTTCTCTTTCAGGGTATTTTTTGTTCTTTAAAGGCAATTTTTTACAAGAAGTTTTTCAAGAGGTTTTAAGCCATTTTAAGACGTTTTTCATGACATTTGAAGTTATTTCAAGACATTTTTTCAGGACTTCTTTTTCTTTCAAGGCGGTTTTTTCCTTTTTCCAAAACGTTTCTTTAAGACGTTTCAAAACATTTCAAGACGTTTTGTTTCCCAAGAGGTTTTTCACGATTTCCTTTAGTCTTACGTAATGGGTAATTTTTACCAGTGCTGAGGATGATACATTCTAACGCGATATATTTCTTCAGGCCCCGTGTGGGATCCCCGGTTGTAACTTTAGAGGACACACACATGGATGCTACGTAATACTTTATGAAATTTCGTTTTCTTTCGATACGTTTTTCTCAGGGAACCTTTATTAACTAAATATTTGTTGGCCACAGAGGGATTTAAAAGAAAATTTCCATCCAATGGAACAATGCCCTAGTCATGTGGAACTTGATCGCCTTTCTAATATTTTGATCTGGGAAATATATTAAAAAAAAAACAGATCCACGCAAGGAGAGTCCGGTGTTCGTGCCTACTCGAATGAGTATATTGATTGCATGTTTCTAACCCTTTTACATATGAGAGCACAAAGCATCCCAATCATATTGATTTTTGCATTATTAGATACACCTGCCTGTTTCTGCAATGTTCTAATGGGATCTAGACAAGTTATGTTACACAGCAGATGTTACGTACTATTGCCGTTAGATTCTTCATTGCATAAAAGGTTACGCATTGAATTTTTATTCTAGATCAATAAATAAAAAACGACACAGACTCCTGTGAATAAAAGTTTTATTAATAAAAATTCTTTTTCTTTCAAGACGTATTTTTTACTGTCAAGGTGTTTTTTTATTTAAAGGCATTTTTTTCCAAAACGTTTTGAAGAGGTTTTAAGAAATTTTAACACGTTTTTCAAGACATTTCAAGTTATTTCTAGAATTTCTTTTTCAGGATTTCTTTTTCTTCCAAGCCGTTTTTTTTTCTAAAACATTTCTTTAAGACGTTTCAAGACACTTCAAGACGTTTTGTTTCCCAAGAGGTTTTTCCTTAATTCTTACGTAAGAGGTAATTTTTACCAGTGTTACAGATGATATAGTGCGTTATTTGATACACCTGCCTGTTTCTGTAATATTATAATGCAAACTAGACAATTTAAGTTATACAGCAGATTTTACGTACCATTGCCGTTAGATTCTTCATTGCGTAAATGATTATGCTTTGAATTTTTATTCTACATCAATAAATAAAAAAAGACACAGACTTTTGTAAATAAAAGTTTTATTAATAAAAACAAATTTAGAAGCATTAGTAAAACACAGAAAAAAGCAATTAAAACACGAAAAATGAAAAACAAAACTTATAAAGGATAAATATAATAAAAAAAGAACCATGAATTAAAGAAAGGTAGAGTTCCTAGCAACAAATTCCAGAGGGGAAGATCGATATTAGATGTAAATTTAACCAACATTAAGATAATTTGAGAGCTTTTAATGAAAATGCTGCAATTCTTTGAGCCATTAACTAAAAAAACAATTTTTTTTTAACTGAAAGCAAGGAGTGACATTAAAACATAAAACGAACAGAAATTATTCCGTATATGAAGGGGGCTGTCCCGTCCTCAACGCCTCGCTCTTTACGCTAAAGTTTTTTATTGTTTCAAAAAATAAAGTTGTGAGTCAGAGTCAAACTTTAGCGTAAAGAGCGAGGCGATGAGGTGGGGACAGCCCCTTTCATATACGGAATAATTTCTGTTCGTTTTAAGTTTTAATGTCGCTCCTTACTTTCAGTTAAAAAAAACTTGTTTTTTGGTTAATTTCTGAAAGTTTTTGAATTATTGCAACTTTCATTTTGGCTCACCGTACATGAATAATTAAAACGAAATTCGCATAGTAATTTTCCTTTTTTTGGCTAATTAGCTTTCTTGAAATTTTGTTCTGACGTAACTTACGAATTAATTTACGTAAAGAATTTCTATATTCGTATGTTTTTATTACGTCTATTAGGGAAAAAGCTCTCTAGTCAATACCTCGCTCTTTACGCTAAATTTCGAATTTTGTTCGAATCACAAACCCCTGAATCACAAAGGCCGGTTAATTAGAAGAGATAGCTCTTTTGAAAGTACTAAAAAACTTTAGCGTAAAGAGCGAGGTATTGACTAGGGAGCCAACCCTCTCGTATACATAATAATTTCTAATCGTTTTAAGTTTTAATGTTGCTCCTTAATTTCAGTTGAAAAAAAACTTGTTTTATTATTTAATTTCTGATCTTTTTTAAATCATGCTGGGAAATCTGGTACCCCCTTTATGGAAATGTTCCTTCCCCCAAAGAAATATTCTCCATGGAAAGATCCTTCCCCGTAACCCCTACTCCTACCCCGACCCCTCACTAGAAGAAAATTCCTCCTGAAAACACCTGAATACTTCCCAATAACCAATGCTATATGTAAACAATGGGCAAAGTTTATAACTTGCAGCCCTTCCCCTGGGAACTTTGGAGGATTAAGTCATCCTCAAAGATATATTAATTAGATTTTCGACTATGCTAAACAAAATGGCTATCTCAAAATTTTGATTGGGTGACTTCGGGGAAAAATTAGCATGGGAGGGGGCCAAGTTGCCCTCCAATTTTTTTGGTAACTTAAAAAGGGCACTAGAACTTTTAATTTACGTTCGAAGGAGCCCTCTCATGATAATATAGGACTACTGGATTGATACGATCACCCCTTGGAAAATAATAAAAAAATAATAATAAAAAAAAAAATAAACACGCATCCGTGATCTTTCTTCTGGCAAAAAAAGCAAAATTTCACATTATTCAAGATTGGAGCTTGAAACTTCTATAGTAGGGTTCTCTGATACGCTGAATCTGATGGTGTGATTTTCATTAGAGTTCTATGACTTTTAGGGGTTATTTTCCCCTTTTTTCGGTAGGACTACTGCACCTTTAGTTACGAATTCGCTACCGTACGGCAGTAGTAATGTTTCTATGGTTTCCACGAGACCCACACGAATTTTCTTGAGACCCTGGTTTCTGGATGACACACTCCTGGATTCCAAAGGGATCCTTGTATCCAAGCGGGCGGCAGGTGCTACTTCAATGTTTACATTTTGGGAAGACACACCCTCGCATTTTAAAGGGACTCTGTTTTAAAGGGACCCAAAGTACGACCGGTCACGAGAGCAGGTGTCACTTCATTCTATGACAGCCAGCAGCTGCAAGTTACTTCAATGTTTACTTTCCGTTGCTATGTAATAGAGATTTTGATTTTTGCGTGACTCAACAGGTGGTATATCATAGAGGATTTTAACCTATGTAATTGGATTTTGAACTCATGCGTAACTTAGTGGATTTAACGGAAATAGCTTAATGACGGTGCACACGTAGATTTTAAGTAATGACAGCGCACACATGGGTGTTACGTAATGACAGCGCACACGGGGCTGTTACGTAATGGTAGGGCACACATCAGTGTCACATAATGTTTTTTGAAATTTCATTGTCTTTCAAGACGTTTCAAGATATCCCGAGACGTTTCTCGAGACATTTTTCTTCAAGACGTTCTCTAAGACATTTCAAAAAGTTTCAAGAAATTTCAAGACGTTTCTTGCGACATTGTTCTTCAAGAAGTTTTCTATGACATTTCAAGACATTTTAAGACATCCCAAGACCTTTCTTAAGGCATTTTTCTTCAAGACATTTCAAGACGTTTCTTAAGACATTTTAATTCAAGACGCTTCAAGATGTTTTCTTAGACATTTCAAGACGTTTCAAGACTTTTCAAGACGTTTCTTTAAAATTTTCTTCAAGACGCTTCTTAAGACATTTTCTTCAGCTCGGTTAAAGACGTTTCAAGACATTATTTAAAATGTCCTCATAGCAGGATTCCCATGACGCCCCCCTGTTTTCAACAGTCAGCAGGTGTTAAGACAAAGTAATAGTGGATGATGAAAATCTTACGTTACCTTGCTTCAGTATTAAAAAGAGCTCACTCTGGCAACATTGATTTTCTTTTTCAAGAGATATTACAATGTTTAGTGCAATTGACTCTGAGTATGTTGGATTGAAACATTCCTCGCGTGGTATCATTTTTTAAGTGGCATTCCTATTGTTAGATGAACAATGTCGTAAAGTTTATAGCTATAAATGGAATCTCAAATACTATATGTTAAAGTATAATAAAAAACGATGATGTGCAGTATTAAATTTTATAAACCAAAGTGGCTTTTATCATGAAATCGTAAGACCATGTAATGAAAATGGTTATGAAATAAACAAGTAAAAGAGGGAATTCGAGAAATATGTAGTTTTTTTGGTGTGCAAGCTGTTTATATTAAGAAAAACGTGCCAACTGATAAGCTCTTAATAGCAGAATTTGATTAAAACATTTCATTATTCAACTTGGAAGACGTCAATTCTAAGAAGTACTTACATTCAGTTCATGACCCCGAAGATGAACTTCGGTATTTCATCCAATGGGTGCCTGAGAAGATACCTGGTAGGGAAAAATGAATCACACATCCGAAGACCTAAAATCTTGCTCCTTCTATCAAAAGGACTGAAAAAGCGATAAAGGCTTAAGTGAATCTAAACATAAATATTGGACACAAATTACCCAAGAGCCCTATTAAGGACTAAAAATTTAGTGACACTCACTAATTGTTTGTTTTGTAGGAATTATTTTAGATTATGTCTGAACTTGTTGTGTTTTATAAGAAGCAAGTGATTTTTCCGAGATGTTTCAGGATATCTCAAGACGTTTTTTAAAGAGATTTTTTCAATGACATTTCAAGACTTGTTTTTCCAAGACGTTTTTCAACACTTCTTTAATCCTTATGCAATGGGGGAATATTTATTGTTGATGAATTGTTACATTTCACTAACCCCACCGCCCAGAAAATTAATTCAACACCTCCACCTTAACCCTTAAGCTGTTGAACATGTTACTCCAACAAATTCACATCACAGTGGCACTATTTGACTGCCCTTTACATTCCACGTGGCACCACCTTCATCACTCCCCAGACATTTTGACCCCCCCCCTCCCAAACAAGCTTCTTAATCTAAATTGAACACTATTTTTATTTGAAAAGCTGGACTTTCCATTTCATTGATAGAATGTGATAGTCCAAGACAATTCACGCCGCTTAAAATTTAAAATATTTCCTGAATGATTTTTCTCCTTATTATTCAATGGGTTTTTATAAAAATTGGCAACATGATGACCCTCTGGAACACCCGGCATTACCATTTATGCGTTTTCTAACGTTTGAGCACCCCCAATGGATATATTTTATGTTGCTATTATTTTTTTCAATTTAGATACAGTTTTACTACTGATGACGGTCACTGTATATGTGACCGAAATATCTGGTATTTTTGTGAAATTTATTATACACTGTCTATTAAAAAGGATTTTATCCCTATTTTGGACTTTTATTTTTTGTCAATTTCCAAGTTATGCCACGCTATGACTGGTCCATGACACCTTCTGACACCTCCTCATCACCCCAAAGACATTTCAGACATCTTGTCCGGACCTAAAACTAAATTGGGAATTTTTGTTCTTGTTAAACATTATGCTTCACCAAATTGATTCAAGTTTTTCACGGGCCATCCCTTTCATGATGCTCCTTAAAACACCTGCCCGACATTATTTGACTGCTCCATTGTCATCCGCGTTGCATCCTTCCTTCATCATCCCCTAGGATATTTTCAACCTTCCCCCCAAAATAATAAACTTGTAAATCTATAATATAACACTGTTTTTCATTTGAACATCGGGACTTAGAATTTCCTTGCTAAAATGTGACAGTCCAATACAACTGTCGCTTCTTAGAATTCCAACTAAGGGTCCTAAACTAACCACCGGAGGACCCAAGCTTCCAATTCAACCGGGTCCATAGCGAGAAATTCTGACGGGGTACCCCTAGCCTAACCACCAGAGGACCCTAGCAGACATTTCAAGCAAGAACCAAGCATCCAATTCAACCGGGCCCTAGCGAGCATTTCCAACGAGCCCCTCTCCTAACACAGCCATCGGAAGATCCTTAAAACTAATTAAACTGGGAACCAAGTATCCAGTCCAACTGGGGCCCTCTAGCAAGTAATAAAAAAGGTTTATCTTTGGGGATATTAGTATCAATAGATATGAAGGGGATTTTTAGGATAAATTCAACTTATAATAGTTTAATTGCAAAAAGCAAGCAAAAATTCAACCAGTACTGATTTTAATTAATGTTCTGAAACAAATGATAACCTTGCGAACAAAGGTCAGAATGAGGTAAAGAGGCAAGGACTGCAGCTAATCTAGCAGCCAAAAAAATCCATTCAGTTTATAATTCATGAATTGGTTGATTAACTTATGAGATTCAATTAGGGGTTATGGACCTGGGGTTAGATGACCTTTTTTGTTTGTTCAAGTAAACATAGTCCTCACTTTTGATAGATTTCCATTTATGCCCTGATTGTAAAAGGAGAGTGACACTTGGTATCAATATAGACATTTGCTTTTGTTTCTTGCGTTAAAACGCCAGTGCCAGAAGTTTTGTTTAATATGTGAGTTTGTCTCTTACGTATTTATTTATATTTGTTTTTTTCTTCTTCTTCATGTGTTTAGTTTAGTTGTTGTATTTATATGTGTGTTATTTTTTTAGAACATTTTTCCGTTTTTGGTTTTTTTTTTCTTGACAAAGGCTTCTGGACGTGGGCCAAAATTATTCAGAATATTTTTCTAATTAAAGCGTTTATTTGTTTCTTGCGTTAAAATGCCAGTGCCGGAAGTTTTGTTTAATATGTGATTTTGTGTCTTACTTATTTATTTATATTTGTTTTTTTCTTCTTCTTCATGTGTTTAGTTGTTGTATTTCAATGTGTTTTATTATTTTTAAAAACATTTTTTCGTTTTTCATTTTTTTTCTCTTGACAAAGGCTTCCAAACGTGGGCCCAAATCATTCAGAATATTTTTTAAATTAAAGCGTTTATTTGTTTTTATTTATTGTTTCACTGCTTTATTAAAATTAAAACCCGTTTTTTCTTGCTTAACTTTTCGTAAATGGAAAAGCAGTGTGGTCTAAGAAATTATCTTGAAACTTGTTGAGTGCTGATTTTTGTCCTGAAACTCGTTTCATGTTGATCTTTCTCTTCGTAAAGCTCGTACATTGATTTTTCCCCTCGTGAAACTGATTTTGTTCATGGAACTTGTTGCGTACTGATTTTTGCTCGTGGAACTTTTTGTATGCTGATTTTTGTCCTTGAAACTTGTTGAATGTTGTTTTTTCTCTTCAGAAAACTTGTACATTGTTTTTTCTCCTTCTGATACTGAATTTGTTCATGGAGCTTGTTACGTGCTGATTTTTGCTCGTGGAACTTGTTGCATTTTGATTTTTGTTTTGTGAAGCTTAAAAAACAATTTAGCATGCAACACGTTCCACGAACTAAGGATCAGGACGCAAAGAGTACCATGAAGAAAATAACCCTCACGAAGAGAAAAATCAATGTGTAAGTTTCATGAACAAAACTCAGTATCCAGTAAGATCCATGAACATTATCTGATTCGTGAGGAGAAGAAATCAATATACAAGTTTCATAAAGAGAATAATGAGCATGCAATAAATTTTACAAACAATAATCAGCATGCAAGACGTTATATCAACAAAAGATCAGCACGAAACAATTACAATGAAGAAAATAAGTTTCACGATGAGAAAAAGCAGTGTATAAGTTTTACAAAGAGAAAAATCAATGTATAAGTTTCACGAAGAAGAAAAAGTCAGCAACTGACAAGTTTCACGAAAAAAAATCAGCATGCAACAAATTCCACAAACAAGCAAAATCAGCACATAACAAATTCCACGTAGGAAATCAGTCTCACGAGAAGAAATATCAATGTAAATGTTTCATGAAGAGAAAAATAAAAATTTAACAAGTTTGACGAACAAAAACTCAGCGTGCAACATGTTCCACAAACGAAAATCAGAAAACAACAACTTCCTTGAGCAAAATCAGTTTTATCAGTAGAAAAAACCAACCTTTGAGCATATCGAAGAGAAAAAATCAACATACAACAAGTTTCACGAACAAAAAACAGCATGCAACAAGTTTTACGAACAAAAAAGGCATACAATAAGTTCCATGAATAAAATCAGTTTCACAAGGAGAAAAATCAATGTACAAGTTTCAAAAAGGACAAAAAAATTCAACAACGACCAGTTTTTCGAGCAAAAAAAAAAAAACAGCACGCAACACGTTCCACGAAATACAAAATTAGCAAGCAATAATTTTCATGAGTAAAACTATTTTCACGAGGAGAAACATCAATTTAAAAGTATCAAGAACAGAAAAAATCAATATGCGAAAAGATTCATGAGCATGACCTCAGCACTCGACAAGTTCCACGAACATAAGAAAAACACAACAAGTTCCATGAACGAAATCAGTTTCACGAGGAGAAAAATCAATGTACAAAATGCAACAAGTTTCACGAAACAAAATAAAAGCATGTACTAAGTTCCATGAATAAAGTCAGTTTCGCGACGAGAATAAAAAATCAATGCACATGTTTCACGATTCACGAACAAAAAATAAGCATGCAACAAGTTCCACAAAAAAAATGAGCAGGCAACAAGTTTCGTGAACAAAATCAGTTTCACGAAGAGAAAAATCAATGTTAGAGTTTGATGAAGAGAAAAATCAAAATGCAAAAAATTCCACGAACAAAAATCAGCAGGCAACAAGTTCCATGAACAAAATCAGCTTTGCGAGGGAAAAAACAATTTAAAAATTTCACGAAGAATAAAAAACATGTAAGAAGTTTTGCAAACTAAAAAAATCGGTTTGCAACAAGTTTCATACAAAAACATCAGCACGCAACAAGTTCCATGAACAAAATCAGTTTCACGAGGAGAAAAATCAATGTACAAGTTTTGCGAAGAGAAAAGTCAACATATAACAAGTTCCACGAAACAACATATAAGCATGCAATAAGTTAGACGAATAAAATAAGTTTTGCGACGAGAATAAAAAGTCATTGTACATGTTTCACGATTCACTAGCAAAAACTATTCACGCAACAAGTTCCGCAAACAAAAATCAGCAGGTAACAAGTTCCGTGAACGAAATCAGTTTCACGAGGAGAAAAATCAATTTTCGAGTTTCACGAAGAGAAAAATCAACATGCAACAAGTTCCACGAATAAAAATCAGCAGGTAACAAGTTCCATGAACAAAATCAGTTTTACGAGAAGGAAAAAAAAGTCAATTTACAAATTTCAAGAAGAGAAAAAACAACATGCAACAAGTTTTACGATCAATAATCGGCACGCAACAAGTTCAACGGACAAAAATCAGCGCGCAACAAGTTCCATGAGAGAAATAAGTTTCACGAGGAGAAAAATCAATGTACAAGTTTCGCGAAGTGAAAAATCAAAATGTATCAAGTTTCACGAAACAATGTATAAACATGTACTAAGTTCTATTAATAAAATCAGTTTTGTGATGAGAATAAAAAATCAATGTACATGTTTCACGATTAATGAACAAAAAATAAGCAGGCAACAAGCTCCACGAAAAAAAATTAGCAGGCAACAAGTTCCTTGAACAAAATCAGTTTCACGAAGAGAAAAATCAATGTAAGAGTTTCACGAAGAGAAAAATCAAAATTCAACAAATTCCACGAACTAAAATCAGCCGGCAACAAGTTCGATGAACAAAATCAGTTTTGCAAGGAAAAAAAACAATACAAATTTCACGAAGATAAAAAACACATGCAACAAGTTCCACGAACAAAGTTCCATGAACGAAATTAGTTTCATGAGGAGAAAAATCAATGTACAAATTTCACGAAGAAAAAAAAATCAACATGTAACAAGTCTGGCGAACTAAAAAAATCGGCATGCAACAAGTTTCCTACTCAAACATCACCGTGCAACAAGTTCTATGAACAAAATTAGTTTCACGACGATAAAATCAATGTATGTATATCACGAAGAAACAATCAAATTGTAACAAGTTTCATGAACAAAAAAACAGCAGACAACAAGTTCCTCGAACAAAAACTAACACGTGACAAGGTCCATGAACAAAATCAGTTTCACGAGGACAAAAATAAATGCATAGGTTTCACAAAGAGAAAAAACAACATGCAAAAGTTTCACGGACAAAAATTAACATGCAAAGAGTTCCACAAGCAAAAATCAGCAGACAACAAGTTCCCAATACAAAATCAGTTTAGCGAGGTGAAAAATCAATATATGAGTCAAGCAATATCAAATTATGAAAACTCAAGAAATACCAACATGCAACGAGTTTCATGAACAAAAATCCGCAGACAACAAGTTCCTTGAAGAAAATCAGTTTCATGAGGAGAAAAAAGTTTCACGAAGAAAAAATCAACATATAACAAGTTTCACGAATAAAAATTAGCAAGGCAACAAAATCAATGTACAAATTTCATGAAGAGAAAAAACAACACGCAACAATTTTTGGGAACCAAAACCGGAATGCAAAAAGTTCCACAAACGAAATCATCCGGCAATGAGTTCCAAGAAGGAAATCAGATTTACGAGGAGAAAAATCAATGTACAAGCTTAACAAAGAGAAAGAACATTATGTTACAAGTTTCATGGAGAAAAATCGGCATGCAAAAAGTTTCACAAGCAAAAATCAGCAGGTTACAAGCTTCATGAACACAATCAGTTTCATGAGGTGAAAAATCTATGTAAGGGTTTTGCGAAGAGAAAAATCAACATGCAGCGAGTTTCATAGGCAGCGCAAGCGCGCTGCCTAAGTAAAGAACGATGTTGGCACAATGTATTATTTATTTTTTTCCATACCGGGGCACTTCGTATCGAAGGAGCTGTCGTAGAAACTTAAAAAGGGCTCACTCAATTGGAAATTGGAATGGCTAGTGCCCTTTTTAATAGTCAAAGAGGATTGGAAGGCAGCTAACATCCCTTCCACGCCCACCATTTCCCCAATCACATCCAATTAAAATTTTGAGATAGCTATTTTGTTCAGCGTAGTTGATTTCCAGATAGAAATTATGTTTTTGAGGAGGACACTCCCCCACAGCCCTCAGGGCAAGGGTTGTAAGTTATGTCCTGGGGGCATATTAGGTTTTTATAGAAAGCATTGTCGTAGAAACTCCAAAAAAGTCTCATTCGATTGGAAATTCAAAGGACTAGTGCCCTTTTTAATAGTCAACAGCGATTGGAGGGTAACTAGCCCCCCTCTCACGCCCACTTTTTCCCAAAACACATCCAACAAAATTTTGAGATAGCCATTTTCAACGTAGTTGAAAGTTCTGGAAACTAGGTCTTTGAGGATGACAACCCCCACATCCCTCAGGGCAAGGGTTATAAGTTATTCCCTGGGGGCAAATAAGGTTTTCATAGAAAGCGTTGTCATAGAAAGTTTAAAAAGGGCTCATTCGATTGGAAATTGAAATGGCTAGTGCCCTTTTTAATAGTTAAAAGTGTTTGGAGGGCAACTAACCCCCCTCTCACGTCCACCATTTATCCAAACGCATTTAATAAAAATTTTTAGATAGGCACTTTGTCCAGCGCAGCTGAAAGTTCTGGAAATTAGGTCTTTGAGGATGATAACCCCCCTCCGAGCCCTCAGGGCAAGGGTTACAAGTTATGCCCTGGGGGCATATAAGGTTTTTATTGAAAGCTTTGTCGTCGAAACTTGGAAAAGGGTGAATTCGATTGGAAATTCAAAGGTCAGTGCCCTTTTTAATAGTTGGAAGTAATTGGAGGGCAACTAACCCTCCTCTCAGGCTCACCTTTTCCCCAAACACATGCAATCAAAATTTTTAGATAGCCATTTTGTTTGGTAAAAAACGAAATGGCTGTGGCATTTCACAACCCTTGCAGAATAGTTGAAATATCTAAGAGCTATGCATTTCTAACAGAATTAATTATCAAAATTAGTAGTATTTTTATTCCTCGAAAATTACTGTATACAAAACTTCAAATACGATATCACAAAATTCATCATTTATATTTGAATATTAGTGCAAGTCGAAAAAAAACTCCTTCAGAAAAACTTCAGAAGTATATTTTGTAGTGATCACCTGAAAAATGAATCTGATCTATTGATGGATCACCTTGCTTTGCTTTTCAAATCTGCATCTCGCAAAGGATTGTTCCAAGTAATTTCTGTGTCGGAATTACAACTACTATATTGAAGAAAAATATGGATGCGGCCCTCTGCAATTCGTATAGACCAATTACAGTGTCAAGCTTATTTAGTAAAGTTTTTGAAAAACTCTTATTGCCATCGATTGCCTCAAAATATCTAGTGGGAAGCAAGCAGCTTGGGTTCCAAACTTATGTTGGCTGTGCCAGAGCTCGCCGTATTAAGCGGACTATTATGCGCAGAGCTTCTGCGAAAGGTTTTTCTGTGTTTACCTGCAGTGTTGACATTTCTGCCGCTTTTGATAGTATTTTGCACTCTCAAGCCTTGTTATCACTTCTGGATTGTGGCGTTGATCTTTACATAGTGTCTATTCTACAGTTTTTTTCAAACTGTTTTTTTCAAACAGGTATTTTCAAATAGTTATTATTAGCAGCCGTTATGGAATAATTAACCCAGTGATTAAAATTAGGGAGATAAAAGCAAGAGCTTGCCGCCAAAGCAGTTTCTTACTGACTCACCTCTAACTCGTCTTGTACTGCAATTGTAAGTTAGTGTAAATATTTTGTAATTGTTGATGAGCTTATTTTTTTTTGTTTTGTTTTGGTATTGTTTATATTTGTCAGAATTTATTTGTTTCTTTTCCTTTTCTTTCATTATTACTCCATCGGTGTTGTATCTTACATTTATGATGTGCAATAAGTTTATAATAATAATAATAATTAGAACTGTGGGATGTGGCTATAGTTATCGCGAATGAAAAACAACTTATCCATTCTGTGTGGATTGAGGCCATTTCACTGCTAAGTCACTATCATAGTCACTATCAGGCCTACCACCAAAAATAGTCTTTCTGCGGTCACACTAGTCGCAGGAATAGACAATAACTTTCTGGCAAGTGTGGCGACATACCAAATTTTATCGCGATTGTGTCTCCGGAACTGATGAACGTTGCCATCACCGTCGTCTTTGGTTTCTTCCTATGTCTTTAAAATGATAAAGTATAATGCAACTTGATTCCTGATGGGAAAAGGGCTCATTCAATTGGAAATTGGAGTGGCTAGTGCCCTTTTTAATAGTCGAAAGCGATTAGAAGGCAATTAACAGCCCTTCCATGCCCACCATTTCCCCAAACACATCCAATCAAAATTTTGAAATAGCCATTTTTTCAATGTAGCTGATTTCCAGATAGAAATAATGTGTTTGGGGAGGACACTCCCCCACAGCCCTCAGAGAAGAATTGTAAGTTATGCCCTGTGGGTATATAAGATTTTTATAGAAAGTTTTGTAGCCGAAACTTAAAAAAGGCTCATTCAATTGGAAATTCAAAGGGCTAGTGCACTTTTTAATAGTCAAAAGTGATTGGAGGGTAACTAAACCCCCTCTCACGCCCACCTTTTCCCCAAATAAATCCAATCAATCTTTCGAGATAAGCATTTTGTTCAACGTAGTTGAAAGTTCTGAAAATTAGGTGTTTGTGGATCGGACCCCCTCCAACAGCCCTGAGGGCAAGGGTTATAAGTTATGCTCTGGGGGCATATAAGGTTTTCATGGAAAACGTTGTCGTAGAAACTTCAAAGGGGGCTCCTTCGATTGGAAATTGAAATGGCTAGTGCCCTTTTTAATAGGCGATTGTGATTGAAAGCCAACTAAAACCCCTTCCACGCCCATCATTTATCCAAACGCATCCAATCAAAATTTTGAATTAGCCACTTTGCTCAACGTAGTTGAAAGTTCTGGAAATTACGTCTTTGGGGATGATAACCCCCCTCAAAGCCATCAGGGCAAGGGTTATAAGTTTTACCCTTGGGGCATATAAGCTTTTTATTGAAAGCTTTGTCGTAGAAGCTTGAAAAAGGGTGCATTCAATTGAAAATTCAAAGGGCTAGTGCCCCTTTATTATATTTGAAAGTGATTGGAGGGCAACTAACCCCCATCTCACGCCCACGTTTTCCCCAAGCACATACAATCAAAATTTTTAGATAGCAATTTTGTTCAGCGTAGCTGAAAGTTTCGGAACTTAGATCTTTAACGATGACCCCCCCCCCCACAGCCCTCAGGGTAAGGGTTTTAAGTTATGCCCTGGGCGTATATAAGGTTTTTATTGAAAATGTTGTCGTAGAAACTTCAAAAAGGGCTCATTCCTTTGAAAATTGAAATATCTAGTTGTATTTTTAATAGTTGAAAGTAATTGGAGGGCAACTAACCCCCTCTCACGCCCACCATTTCCCCCAAACACATCCAATCAAAATTTTGAGATATTCATTTTGTTCAACGTAGTTAAAATTTTTGGAATTAGGTCTTTTAGGATGACAACTCCCTCAGAGCCCTCAGGACAAGGGTTGTAAGTTATACCCTAGGGGCTTAGAAGGGTTTTATAGAAAATGTGTCGTAGAAACTTCAAAAAGGGCTCATTGGATTGGAAATTGAAAGGGCTAGTGCCCTTTTTAATAGTCAAAAGTGAATGGAGAGCAACTAACTCCCCTCTAACGCCCACCATTCCCCAAAATATATTCAATTAAAATTTTGAGATAGCCATTTGGTTCAACGTAGTTGAAAATCCTGGAAATTATGATTTTGAGGATGACAAACCCCCCAAACCCCTCAGGGCAAGGGTTGTAAGTTATGCCCTGGGGGCATATAAGGTTTTTATAGAAAGCATTTTCGTAGAGGCTTCAAAAAGGACTGATTCGATTGGAAGCTGAAAGGGCTAGTTCCCTTTTTAATAGTTGAAAGCTATTGGAGGGCCACAAGCCCTCCTCTCAAGCTCACCATTTCCCCAAACACATGCAATCAAAATTTTGAGATAGCCATTTTGATCAAAGTAGATGAAAGTTTTGGAAATTAGGTCTTTGAGGCTGACACTCCCCCCCCCCAGAGCCCTCAGGCCTAAGGTTGTAAGCTATGCCCTGGGGGCATATAAGGTTTTTTATACAAAACGTTGTCGTAGAAACTTCAAAAAAGTCTCATTAAATTGGAAGTGAAAGGCTAGTGTCATTTTTAATAGGCTAGTCGAAACTGATTGGAGGGCAAATAATCTCCCTCTCAAGCCCACCATTTCCCCAAACAAATTCAATCAAAATTTTGAGATGGCCGTTTTTCAACATAGTTGAAAGTTCTGGATGTTATGTCTTTGAGGATGATCAACCCCTATCCCCCCACCACCACATCCCTTAAGGCAAGGGTTGTAAGTTATACCCTGGGGCCATATAAGGTTTTTATAGAGCGTTGTAAAACTTCGAATGGCTAGTGCCCTTTTTAATAGTCAAAAGTGATTGGAGGAAAACTAAAACTCCTCCTCTCAAGCTCCCCATTTCTCCAAACATATGCAATCAAAATATTGAGATAGCCATTTTGTTCAACGTAGATGAAATTTTTGGAAATTAGATCTTTGAGGACGACACTCCCCCCAGAGCTCTTAGGCCTAAGGTTGTAATTTATGCCCTGGGGGCATATAAGCTTTTTTTTTATACAAAATGTTGTCGTAGAAACTTCAAAAAAGGCTCATTCAATTGGAAGTTGAAAGGGCTAGTTCCATTTTTATAGGCTAGTCGAAACTTGGAGGAGGGCAAATAATTTCCCTCTCATGCCCACCATTCCCCAAACAAATTCAATCAAAATTTTGAGATAGCCATTTTCAACGTAGTTGAAAGTTCTGGATGTTATGTCTTTCAGGATGATCAACCCCTCCTCCCCCCAACCCCTCAAGGCAAGGATTGTAAGTTATACCCTGGGGACATATAAGGTTTTTATAGAGCGTTGTAATAGAAACTTCAAATGGCTAGTGCCCTTTTTAATAGTCAAAAGTGATTGGAGGAAAACTAACACCCGTGCCAAGCCCACCATTTCCCCAAAAACATCCAATAAAAATTTTGAGATAGCCATTTTGTTCAACATAGTTGAAAAATCCAAAAATTATGTCTTTAAGGATGACACTCCCCCCCCAGCCCTCAGCGGAAGGGTTGTAAGTTATGCCCTGAGGGCGTATAAGGTTTTTATAGAAAGCGTTATCGTAGAAACTTCAAAAAGGGCTCATTTAATTAAGGATTGAGAAGGCTAGTGCCCTCATTAATAGTCAAAAGCCATTGGAGGGCGAATGCCCCCCCTCCATGCCAATAATTTCCCCAGACACTTCCGATCAACATTTTGATATAGCAACTATGTTGAACGTAGTTGAAGGGTCCGGGAATTATGTTTTGAGTATGGCAACTCCCAACAGCCCTCAGGGCTAAGGTTGTAAGTTATACCCTGGGGGCAGATAATGTCATATAGAAAGTGCTGTCGTAAAAACTTCAAAGAGAGGTCTTTCGATTGGAAATTGAGAAGGCTATTGCCCTTTTTAATAGTCGAAAGTAATTAGAGGGAGAATCACCCCCCCCCCAACACCCAACATTTCCTCAAACATTTCTGATCAAAATTTTGATACGGCCATTTTGTTCAATGTAATTGAAAGTTCTGGAAATTATGTCTTTGAGGATGACAACCCTCCCCCCATAGCTCTCATAACAAGGGCCGTAAGTTATGGCCTTGGGGCATATAGCGTTTTTTATAGAAAGTTTTGTCGTAGGAGCTTCAAAAAGGGTTCACTCGATTGGAAATTGAGAGGACTAGTGCCATTTTTTAGTAGTCAAAAGTGAACAGAGGGCAAATTTCTCCCTCCGCGCTTATCATTTCCCCAAACACTTCAAATCAAAATTTTGATGTAGCCATTTTGTTAAGCTTATCAGAAAGGTGTGGAAATTCTGTCTTTGAGGATAACCAATCCCCCCAAAACTCAGGGCAAGGGTTGTAATTTGCGCCCTGGGGACATATAGGGTTTTTATGAAAAGTGTGGTCATATAAACTTCAAAGGGAGCTCAGTGGATTGGTAATCAGACGCTCTAGTGCTCTTTTTAAGAGTCAAAGAGATGAGAGGGCAGCTACCCTCTCACCCCTACACACACGTCATATTGTCCCGAAATGTGTCTAATAGAAGTTTTGAGACAGAAATTCTATTCAAAATAGTCTAAATATCATATAACAAGGCTTTTGGGGTTGAAACAAACCCCAGAGATTAGAAACAAGGGTTGTAAGTTATGCTCGGGGGATATTAAAGATTTTTATGGAAGGGATGGTTGTTTAACTACAAAAGAGGCTCAGTCTTTCTCCCTGTAAAAGACTATCAAACAGTTCGTGGTAAAAAACTGTAAGTAAGGAGCGACCCGGCTCAATGGTAACTGAAATTCTAAGAAACGGAATTTTGATACCAATAGATACATCAAAAGAATCAAATTTTAATTCTGATTTCAAATATATAAGTTTCATCAAGTTTAATCTTACCCATCAAAAGTTACGCGCCTTAGAAAATTTGGCTGATTTTCGAAAAAAGGAGAAAAGACCCCCTAAAAATTATAGAACCTTAATGAAAATCACACCATCATATTCAGCGTATCAGAGAACCCTACTGTCGAGGTTTCAAGCTACTATCTACAAAAATGTGGAATTTTCCATTGTTTGCCAGAAGAAATGCGTGTTTATTTTATTTATTTTTTTCCCCATGGGTGATCGTATCGACCCAGTGGTCCTAGAATATCATGGGAGAACTCATTGGAACGGAAATTAAAAGTTCTAGTGCCCTTTTTAAGTGACCAAAAAATGGAGGGCAACTAGGCCCCCTCCCGAGCTCATTTTTTCCCAAAGTCACCCGATCAAAATTTTGAGTTAGCCATTTTGTTCAGTATGGTCGAAGATATTACTATTTCTTTAGGATGACTTAATCCCTCAAAGCCCCTAGGGGGAGGGCTGAAAGTTATGAACTTTAACCAATGTTAACACATAGTATTGGTTATAGGGAAGTGTACAGACGTTTTCAGGGGGAATTTTTTCTGGTAGTGGGGGATGGGGGTGGGTCGGGGGTTATATGGGAGGATCTTTTCATGAAGGAAGTTTTCATGGGGGAAGGGACATTGCTATGAAGGGAGCGCCGGATTTCCCATCATTATTTAAAAAAAAAAAACAGAAATTAAATATAAAAAAAAACAAGTTTTTCAACTGAAAGTAAGGAGCAACATCAAAACTTAAAACGAACAAAAAAATATTAGCTATATGATTGGGTTCACCTTCTAGTCAATGCCTCGCTCTTTAAGCCAAAGATTTTTTTACTACTTTCATAAGAGCTATTTATTCTAATTAACGGCCTTTTTGATTAAGGGGTAATTTTTAAAGAATTGGAACAACATTTTTGTTACTTATTCAATGACGGTGAACCAAAATAAAAGCTGCATTAACTAAAAAACCATCAGAAATTAAATAAAAAAAACAAGTTTTTTAAACTGAAAGTAAGGAGCGACATTAAAACTTAAAACGAACAGAAATTATTCCATATATGAAAGGGGCTGTCCCCTCCTCAACACTTCGCTCTTTACGCTAAATTAAAAAAACTTTAGCGTGAAGAGCAATGCGTTGAGGAGGGGACAGCCCTTTTCATATACGGAATAATTTCTGTTCGTTTTAAGTTTTAATGTCGCTCCTTACTTTCAGTTTAAAAAACTTGTTTTTTTATTTAATTTCAATATAAAACGAACAGGAATTAATCAAAAAACCTCTTTGCACAAAATAAGTTTTTTTTAAAAGTAAAGAACTCTATTAAACCAAAAATAGAATCAAATAATCTACCAAGCATGCAACTACCACAAATCAGTATAAATAAATAAATGAAACCCAAAACAAACAGGGATTAAAATAAATCAAACTCAAAACGAGCAGAAATTAATCTGAGTAGGGTTCTAAACTCTATGCTTTCTAAAAGCCAGTATATAACTTGTACTTTACTCAAAAAAATCTTTTAAATGTGTTCACTTATAACTTTAAGAAAGAAAAATTAATTAAGATTTTAAGAAAAAAATCAGCATATGTATATTAAACTTAAAATGCACATTTTTTTCATTAAATTCATTTGAATTAATTCAGTAAAGTACAAATTATAATCCGGCTTTTAGAAAGCATAGGGTTTAGAATCCCTACTCAGATTAATTTCTGCTCGTTTTGAGTCTGACTTATTTTAATTTCCGTTTGATTTCGGTTTCATTTATTTACTGATACTGATTTGTGGTAGTTGTATGCATGGTAGATTATTTGATTCTATTTCTGGTTTAATGGAGTTCTCTACTTTTTTTTATAAAAGCATATTTTGTGCAAAAAGTTTTTTTGATTAATCACAAAGAAAATTCAGCACTCAACAAGTTCTACGAACATAAATCAGCACAGAACAAGTTCCGTAAAGATTTTCAGTTTCGATGAGGAGAAAAAAGTTTCACGAAGAGAAAAATCAGCAAGCAACAAGTTCCAAGAACAAAAATCAATATGCAACAAGTTCCATGAACAAAATAAGTTTCGCGAGGAAAAAAAAAATCAATGTACACGTTTCACGAAGAGAAAATCAGCATGCAACAAGTTTCATGAACAAAAAAATTAGCACACGACAAGTTCTACGAATAAAAATCAGCATACTACAAGCTCCATGAACAATGACTTGGCTGAACTGCTAGTTAAGGTCTTCCGATGGTTTTTTTAGGACCCTCCGCTGGAATGGCTCACTAGGGGGGGGGGGGGCAGTTGAATTGGTTGCTTGGGTTCTCTGGTGGTTAGGTTAGGGGAGCCTCGTTAGAAAAACACGCTAGCCCCCCCCCCCCGGTTTAATTGGCTACTTATAACTCGGTTGAATTGGCTGATAGGGTCCTCCAGTGGTTAGAGTAGTACCCTCTGTAGGAATCGCTAGCTGGGGGGGGGGAGAGGGTTGCCGGCTGAATTTGTTGCTTGGGTCCTCCAGTTGTTAGGTTTGGGGACTCCGTTGGAAACATCGCTAGGGGCCCTGGTGGAATTGGCTGTTAGGGTCCCCCTGGTGGTTAGGTTAGGAACATCCATTAGAATAGCTCTCTAAGGGATCCCGGTTGAATTGGATATTTTAGTCCCAGTTAATATGGCTGCTTTGGTCCTCCGATGGTAAGGTTAGGGGAAAAACATTAGAATCGCTTGCAATCGACCAGGTCGAATTGGAAGCTTGGTACCCAGTTAAATTGGCTTCTAGGGTATTCCGGTGGTAAAGTTAGGATCCCCCGTTGGAATTCGAAGTGGCTTGAATTGCATTGAACTATCATAGGCAGCGCAATCACGCTGCCTAAGTAAAGAACGATTTTGGCACAATGTATTATTTCTTTTTTTCTTTAGACCAGGGCAAATCGTATCGAAGGATTTGTGTTAGAAATGTCGAAAAGGGCTCCTTCAGCGTAGTTGATTTCCAGATAGAGAATACATTTTTAAGGAGGACACTCCCCCACAGCCCTTAGGGCAAGGGCTGTAAATTATGCCCTGGGGACATATAAGGTTTTTATAGAAAGTGTTGTTGTAGAAGCTTCAAAAACGGCTCATTCGATTGGAAATTCAAAGGGATAGTACCCTTTTTAATAGTCGAAAGTGATTGGAGGGCAACTAACCCCCCTCTCATGCCCACCTTAGCAGGAAGGGCACAATATCTTGAAGTTTATTAATGTCTGACGGATGATGTCAAGGTTGATTGATTTGTTGGTGTTCATCCAGGAGAATTGTCTCCGGGCGAATGTTTTGATCTTAGAGATGAAGAGATTAACGCGGGAAAGGGTTTCCTAGGAATTTCAAATGTGACAGAGCAGGGATGTCACAACAAAAGGAACACGCAGAAATTACGTTTAGAGATTATTTGGGCGAAACCGTTTTGAGGCATTTTAGAAGATGATTTAAGCGAAACCGTTTGAGGCATTTTAGAAGATGATTTTAGAAGATGATTTAGAAGAGGATTTGAGGGTGAAACTCTGTGGTCGTTATAATACACAAGTTCTATTTGAACAGTGTTGTGAGGTCCTCTACCCCAACCCCAAAGGGCCCCGATCCCCCTACCCTAACCCCGAAGGAACCCGCCGGCCCCCAAAGGTCCCCCGGGCCCCTAAAGGGCCCACGAGACCCCAAAGGCCCCCAGGGCCCCCAAAGCCTCTCCGAGGCCCTCCATTCATCCCTCGCTTATTGAATTTTCTTAAGTTTTTTCAGACTGAATTTTTTAGACTTAGAAATTATCCAAAATTTTTCCGGTTTTTTCTTTAACCCATTGGCATAGAGTTTTAGCCTAGAGTCTTAGCTTAGTTTTATTTAGATCTGAAGTTTACTTTAGTTTTAGTTAAGAGTTTGGAGTTTTAGCTTAGAGTCTTAGCTTAGAGTTTTTGTTAGAGTTCTAGTTTAGTTTAGTTTTAGTTAAGAGTTTAGAGTTTTTAGCTTAGAGTCTTAGCTTAGAGTTTTTGTTAGAGTTCTAGTTTAGTTTAGTTTTAGTTAAGAGTTTTAGCTTAGAGTCTTAGCCTAGAGTTTTAGTTAGAGTTGAAGTTCAGTTTAGTTTTAGTTAAGAGTTTAGAGTTTTACCTTAGAGTCTTAGATTAGACTTTTAGTTAGAGTTGAAGTTTACTTTAGTTTTAGTTAAGAGTTTAGAGTTTTGGCTTAGAGTCTTAGCTTAGAGTTTTTGTTAGAGTTCTAGTTTAGTTTAGTAATAGTTTAGTTTTTAGCTTAGAGTCTTAGCTTAGAGTTTTTGTTGAAGTTCTAGTTTAGTTTAGTTTTAGTTAAGAGTTTAGAGTTTTAGCTTAGAGTTTTAGTTAGAGTTGAAGTTTAGTTTAGTAATAGTTAAGAGTTTAGAGTTTTAGCTTAGAGTCTTAACTTAGAGTTTTAGTTAAAGTTGTAGTTTTAGTTAAGTTTGAGTTAAGAGTTTAGAGTTTTAGCCTAGAGTCTTAGCTTAGAGTTTTTGTTGAAGTTCTAGCTTAGTTTAGTTTTAGTTAAGAGTTTAGAGTTTTACCTTAGAGTCTTAGCTTAGAGTTTTTGTTAGAGTTCTAGTTTACTTTAGTTTTAGTTAAGAGTTTAGAGTTTTACCTTAGAGTTTTAGCTTAGAGTTTTAGTTCGAGTTGAAGTTTAGTTTAGTTATAGTTATAGTTAAGAGTTTAGAGTTTTACCTTAGAGTATTAGCTTAGAGTTTTTGTTGAAGTTCTAGTTTAGTTTAGTTTTAGTTAAGAGTTTAGAGTTTTAGCCTAGAGTTTTAGCTTAGAGTTTTAGTTAGAGTTAAAGTTTAGTCTAGTAATAGTTAAGAGTTCAGAGTTTTAGCTTAGAGTCTTAACTTAGAGTTTTAGTTAGATTTGAAGTTTAGTTTAGTTATAGTTAAGAATTTAGAGTTTAGCTTAAGAGTCATAACTTAGAGTTTTTGTTAGAGTTCTAGTTTAGTTTTAGTGAAGAGCTTCAAGTTTTACCTTAGAGTCTTAGCTTAGAGTTTTAGTTAGAGTTGAAGTTTACTTTAGTTTTAGTTAAGAGTTTAGAGTTTTAGCTTAGAGTCTTAGCTTAGAGTTTTTGTTTAAGTTCTAGTTTAGTTTAGTTTTAGTTAAGAGTTTAGAGTTTTAGGTTAGAGTTTTAGTTAGAGTTGAAGTTTAGGTTAGTAATAGTTAAGAGTTTAGAGTTTTAGCTTAGAGACTTAACTTAGAGTTTTTGATAGAGTTCTAGTTTAGTTTAGTTTAGTTTTAGTTAAGAGTTTAGAGTTTTACCTTAGAGTTTTAGCTTAGAGTTTTTGTTAGAGTTCTACCTTAGTTTAGTTTTAGTTAAGAGTTAGATGTTTTAGCTTTGAGTCTTAGCTTAGAGTTTTAGTTAGAGTTGAAGTTTAGTTTAGTTTTAGTTAAGAATTTATAGTTATAGCTTAGAGTCATAGCTTAGAGTTTTTGTTAAAGTTGTAGTTTAGTTAAGTTTTAGTTAAGAGTTTAGAGTTTTAGCCTAGAGTCTTAGCTTAGAGTCTTAGCTTAGAGTTTTAGTTAGAGTTTGAAGTTAAGGTTAGTTATAGTTAAGAGTTGAGAGTTTTAGCCTAGAGTCTTAGCTTAGAGTTTAGTTAGAGTTGAAGTTTAGTTTAGCTATAGTTAAGAGTTTGGAGTTTTAGCTTTGAGTCTTAGCTTAGAGTTTTAGTTAGAGTTGAATTTTAGTTTAGTTATAGTTAAAAATTTAGAGTTTTAGCTTAGAATCATAGCTTAGAGTTTTAGTTAAAGTTTTAGTTTAGTTAAGTTTTAGTTAGGAGTTTAGAGTTTTAGCCTAGAGTCTTAGCTTAGAGCTTTAGTTAGAGTTGAAGTTTAGTTTAGTTTTAGTTAAGAGTTTAGAGTTTTAGCTTAGAGTCATAGCTTAGAGTTTTAGTTAAAGTTGTAGTTTAGTTAAGTTTTAGTTAAGAGTTTAGAGTTTTAGCCTAGAGTCTTAGCTTAGAGCTTTAGTTAGAGTTGAAGTTTAGTTTAGTTTTAGTTAAGAGTTTAGAGTTTTAGCTTAGAGTCTTAGCTTAGAGTTTTAGTTAGAGTTGAAGTTTAGTTTAGTTATAGTTAAGAATTTAGAGTTATAGCATATAGTCATAGCTTAGAGTTTTAGTTAAAGTTGTAGTTTAGTTAAGTTTTAGTTAAGTGTTTTAGCCTAGAGTCTTAGCTTAGAGCTTTAGTTAGAGTTGAAATTTAGTTTAGTTATAGTTAAGAGTTTAGAGTTTTTAGCTTAGAGTCATAGCTTAGAGTTTCTGGTAGAGTTCTAGTTTAGTTAAGTTTTAGTTAAGAGTTTAGAGTTTTACCTTAGAGTCTTAGCTTAGAGCCGTAGTTAGAGTTGAAGTTTAGTTTAGTTATAGTTAAAAGTTTAGAGTTTTTAGCTTAGAGTCTTAGCTTAGAATTTCTGTTAGAGTTCTAGTTTAGTTAAGTTTTAGTTAAGATTTTAGAGTTTTACTTTAGAGTCTTATTTTGAAGTTTTAGTTAGAGTTGAAGTTTAGTTTAGTTTAGTTTTACATTATAGTTTTAGCTTAGAGTTTTAGTTTAGTTTAGTTTAGTTTTAGTTGAGTTTGGAGTTTTGGCATAGAGTCTTAGCTTAAAGTTTTAGTTAGAGTTGAAGTTTAGCTATAGTTATAGTTAAGAGTTTAGAGTTTTAGTTAGAGTTCTAGTTTAGTTTAGTTTTGGTTATGAGTTTTAGCCTAGAGTTTTAGCTTAGAGTTCAGTTAGAGTTTAAGTTTAGTTTTAGTTAAGAGTTTAGAGTTTTAGCTTAGAGTCTTAGCTTAGAGTTTTAGTTAGAGTTGAAGTTTAGTTTAGTTATAGTTAAGAGTTTAGAGTTTTTAGCTTAGAATCATAGCTTAGAGTTTTAGTTAGAGTTCTAGTTTAGTTAAGTTTTACTTAGGAGTTTAGAGTTTTAGCCTAGAGTCTTAGCTTAGAGTCTTAGCTTAGAGCTTTGTTGAAGTTCTAGTTTACTTTAGATTTAGTTAAGAGTTTAGAGTTTTACCTTAGAGTCATAGCTTAGAGTTTTAGTTAAAGTTGTAGTTTAGTTAAGTTTTAGTTAAGAGTTTAGAGTTTTAGCCTAGAGTCTTAGCTTAGAGCTTTAGTTAGAGTTGAAGTTTAGTTTAGTTTTAGTTAAGAGTTTCGAGTTTTACCTTAGAGTCCTAGCTTAGAGTTTTAGTTAGAGTTGAAGTTTAGTTTATTTATAGTTAAGAATTTAGAGTTATAGCTTATAGTCATAGCTTAGAGCTTTAGTTAAAGTTGTAGTTTAGTTAAGTTTTAGTTAAGAGTTTAGAGTTTTAGCCTAGAGTCTTAGCTTAGACCTTTAGTTAGAGTTCAAGTTTAGTTTAGTTATAGTTAAGAGTTTTTAGCTTAGTCATAGCTTAGAGTTTCTGTTAGAGTTCTAGTTTAGTTAAGTTTTAGTTGAGAGTTTAGAGTTTTACCTTAGAGTCTTAGCTTAGAGCCGTAGTTAGAGTTGAAGTTTAGTTTATTTATAGTTAAGAGTTTAGAGATTTTAGCTTAGAGTCTTAGCTTAGAATTTCTGTTCAAATTCTAGTTTAGTTTAGTTTTAGTTAAGAGTTTAGAGTTTTACTTTAGAGTCTTAGCTTGAAGTTTTAGTTAGAGTTGAAGTTTAGTTTAGTTTTACATTATAGTTTTAGCTTAGAGTTCTAGTTTAGTTTAGTTTAGTTTTATTTGAGTTTGAAGTTTTGGCATAGAGTCGTAGCTTAGAGTTTTAGTTAGAGTTGAAGTTTAGTTATAGTTGTAGTTAAGAGTTTAGAGTTTTAGCTTAGAGTTTTAGTTAGAGTTCTAGTTTAGTTTAGTTTTGGTTATGAGTTTTAGCCTAGAGTCTTAGCTTAGAGTTTAGTTAGAGTTTAAGTTTAGTTACAGTCAAGAGTTTAGAGTTTTAGTTTAGAGTCTCAGCTTAGAGTTTTAGTTAGAGTTGAAGTTTAGTTTAGTTATAGTTAAGAGTTTAGAGTTTTTAGCTTAGAGTCGTAGCGTAGAGTCTTATCTTAGAGTTCTACTTTAGTTTAGCTTTAGTTAAGAGTTTAAAGCTTTAGCTTGGAGTCTAAGCTTAGAGTTTTAGTTAGAGTTCTAGTTTAGTTTAGTTTTAGTTAAGAGTTTAGAGTTTATCTTGGAGTTTTAGCTTAGAGTTTTTGTTAGAGTTCTAGTTTAGTTTAGTTTAGTTTTGGTTAAGAGTTTTAGCCTAGAGTCTTAGCTTAGAGTTTAGTTAGAGTTGAAGTTTAGTTATAGTTAAGAGTTTAGAGTTTTAGTTTAGAGTCTTAGCTTAGAGTTTTAGTTAGAGTTGAAGTTTAGTTTAGTTATAGTTAAGAGTTTAGAGTTTTTAGCTTAGAGTTATAGCTTAGAGTTTTTGATAGAGTTGAAGTTTAGTTTAGTTTTAGTTAAGAGTTCAGAGTTTTACCTTAGAGTTTTAGCTTAGAGTTTTAGTTAGAGTTGAAGTTTAGTTTAGTTATAGTTAAGAGTTTAGAGTTTTAGCTTAGTGTTTAGATTAGAGATTGAGTTAGAGTTCTAGTTTAGTTTAGTTTAGTTTTGGTTAAGAGTTTTAGCCTAGAGTCTTAGCTTAGAGTTTAGTTAGAGCTGAAGTTTAGTTACAGTCAAGAGTTTAGAGTTTTAGTTTAGAGTTTTAGCTTAGAGTTTTAGTTAGAGTTGAAGTTTAGTTTAGTTATAGTTAAGAGTTTAGAGTTTTTAGCTTAGAGTTATAGCTTAGAGTTTTTGATAGAGTTGAAGTTTAGTTTAGTTTTAGTTAAGAGTTTAGAGTTGTACCTTAGAGTTTTAGCATAAAATTTTAGTTAGAGTTGAAGTTTAGTTTAGTTATAGTTAAGAGTTTAGAGTTTTAGCTTAGAGTCTTAGCTTAGAGTTTTAGTTAGAGTTCTACTTTATTTTAGCTTTAGTTAAGAGTTTAGAGTTTTAGCTTGAAGTCTTAACTTAGAGTTTTAGTTAGAGTTTTACTTTAGTTTAGTTTTAGTTAAGAGTTCAGACTTTTACCTTAGAGTCTTACCTTAGAGTTTTAGTTAGAGTTCTAGTTTAGTTTAGTTTTAGTTAAGAGTTTAGAGTTTTATCTTGAAGTCTTAGCTTAGGGTTTTTGTTAGAGTTCTAGTTTAGTTTAGTTTTAGTTAAGAGTTTAGAGTTTTACCTTAGAGTCTTAGCTTAGAGTTTTAGTCAGGATTGAAGTTTAGTTTAGTTATAGTTAAGAGTTTAGAGTTTTACCTTAGAGTCTTAGCTTAGAGTTTTAGTCAGGATTGAAGTTTAGTTTAGTTATAGTTAAGAGTTTAGAGTCTTACCTTAGAGTCTTAGCTTAGAGATTTTTCCTAGAAGTAACATTTTTTCGTTTATGAGAGCAAGTTTTCTGTCAGAAGTAGCAATTTTTCCTTTCACACCAACAAATTTTCTCATCAAAGTAACAATTTATTCCTTAACACTAACAGAGTCTTAGTAACACTAAAAAATTTTCTCATCTAATCAACAACTTTTTCCTCAATACTAACAAACTTCTACTTAAAAATATCAAATTTTTCTTAGAAGCATACTTTTTTTCCGTTCATGATAAAAAGTTTTCAGTCAAAAGTAGCAAGTTTTCCTTAACACTTACAAATTTTCTCATCAAAGCAACAATTTTTTCCATAATACCAACAGAGTTTTAGTAACACTAACAAATTTTCTCATTTAATCAACAACTTTTTCCTCAATACTAACAAACTTCTACTTAAAAATATCAAATTTTTCTTAGAAGCATACTTTTTTTCCGTTCATGATAAAAAGTTTTCAGTCAAAAGTAGCAAGCAGTCAAAAGTATCAATTTAGTCAGTCAAAATTATCAAAAGTGTAGCAAGTAGCAAGGAAAAATTGTTACTTTGATGAGAAAATTTGTAAGTGTTAAGGAAAACTTGCTACTTTTGACTGAAAACTTTTTATCATGAACGGAAAAAAAATTATGCTTCTAAGAAAAATTTGATATTTTTAAGTAGAAGTTTGTTAGTATTGAGGAAAAAGTTGTGGATTCAATGAGAAAATTTGTTAGTGTTGCTAAAACTCTGTTAGTGTTAAGGAATAAATTGTTACTTTGATTAGAAAATTTGTTAGTGTGAAAGGAAAAATTGCTACTTCTGACAGAAAACTTGCTCTCATAAACGAAAAAATGTTACTTCTAGGAAAAATCTCTAAGCTAAGACTCTAAAGTAAAACTCTAAACTCTAAACTCTAACTAAACTAAACTTCAACCCTAACTAAAACTCTAAGCTAAGACTCTAAGGTAAAACTCTAAACTCTTAACTATAACTAAACCAAACTTCAGCCCTAACTAAAACTCTAAGCTAAGACTCTAAGGTAAAACTCTAAACTCCTAACTAAAACTAAACTAAACTAGAACTCTAACAAAAACTCTAAGCTAAGACTTCAAGATAAAACTCTAAACTCTTAACTAAAACTAAACTAAACTAGAACTCTAACTAAAACTCTAAGTTAAGACTCTAAGGTAAAAGTCTAAACTCTTAACTAAAACTAAACTAAAGTAGAACTCTAACTAAAACTCAAAGTTAAGACTCCAAGCTAAGACTCTAAACTCTTAACTAAAACTAAACTAAACTAGAACTCTAACTAAAACTCTAAGCTAAGACTCTAAGCTAAAACTCTAAACTCTTAACTATAACTAAACTAAATTTCAACTCTAACTAAAACTTTATGCTAAAACTCTAAGGTAAAACTCTAAACTCTTAATTAAAACAAAACTAACTTCAACTCTATCAAAAACTCTAAGCTATGACTCTAAGCTAAAAACTCTAAACTCTTAACTATAACTAAACTAAACTTCAACTCTAACTAAAACTCTAAGCTAAGACTCTAAACTAAAACTCTAAACTCTTAACAATAACTAAACTTCAACTCTAACTAAACTCTAAGCTAAGACTCTAGACTAAAACTCTTAACCAAAACTAAACTAAACTAGGACTCTAACTAAAACTCTAAACTAAAACAATAAGCTAAAACTCTAAACTCTTAACTATAACTAAACTAAATTTCAACTCTAACTAAAACTCTAAGCTAAAACTCTAAGTTAAAACTCTGAACTCTTAACTAAAACTAAACTAAACTTCAACTCTATCAAAAAGTCTAAGCTATGACTCTAAGCTAAAAACTCTAAACTCTTAACTATAACTAAACTAAACTTCAACTCTAACTAAAACTCTAAGCTAAGACTCTAAACTAAAACTCTAAACTCTTAACTATAACTAAACTTCAACTCTAACTAAACTCTAAGCTAAGACTCTAGGCTAAAACTCTTAACCAAAACTAAACTAGACTAAACTAGAACTAACAAAAACTCTAAGCTAAAACTCCAAGATAAACTCTAAACTCTTAACTAGAACTAACTAAACTAGAACTCTAACTAAAACTTTAAGCTAAGACTCCAAGCTAAAACTCTAAACTCTTAACTAAAGCTAAACTAAAGTAGAACTCTAAGCTAAGACTCTACGCTATGACTCTAAGCTAAAAACTCTAAACTATTAACTATAAATAAACTAAACTTCAACTCTAACTAAAACTCTAAGCTAAGACTATGAACTAAAACTCTAAACTCTTGACTATAACTAAACTTCAACTCTAACCAAACTCTAAGCTAAGACTCTAGGCTAAAACTCATAACCAAAACTAAACTAAACTAGAACTCTAACTAAAACTCTAAGCTAAAACTCTAAACTATTAACTATAACTATAACTAAACTTCAACACTAACTAAAACTCTAAGCTACGACTCTATGCCAAAACTCTAAACTGAACTAAAACTAAACTAAACTAGAACTCTAAGCTAAAACTATAATGTAAAACTAAACTAAACTAAACTTCAACTCTAACTAAAACTTCAAGCTAAGACTCTAAGGTAAAACTCTAAACTCTTAACTAAAACTAAACTAAACTAGAACTCTAACAGAAACTCTAAGCTAAGACTAAAAGCTAAAAACTCTAAACTCTTAACTATAACTAAACTAAACTTCAACTCTAACTAAGGCTCTAAGCTAAGACTCTAAGGTGAAACTCTAAACTCTTAACTAAAACTTAACTAAACCTGAACTCTAACAGAAACTCTAAGCTATGACTCTAAGCTAAAAACTCTAAACTCTTAACTGTAACTAAACTAAACTTCAACTCTAACTAAAGCTCTAAGCTAAGACTCTAGGCTAAAACTCTAAACTCTTAACTAAAACTTAACTAAACTACAACTTTAACTAAAACTCTAAGCTATGACTAAAAGCTATAACTCTAAATTCTTAACTATAACTAAACTAAACTTCAACTCTAACTAAAACTCTAAGCTAGGACTCTAAGGTAAAACTCTAAACTCTTAACTAAAACTAAACTAAACTTCAACTCTAACTAAAGCTCTAAGCTAAGACTCTAGGATAAAACTCTAAACTCTTAACTAAAACTTAACTAAACTACAACTTTAACTAAAACTCTAAGCTATGACTATAAGATAAAACTCTAAATTCTTAACTAACACTAAACTAAACTTCAACTCTATCAAAAACTCTAAGCTATGACTCTAAGCTAAAAACTCTAAACTCTTAACTATAACTAAACTAAACTTCAACTCTAACTAAAACTTTAAGCTAAGACTCTAAACTAAAACTCTAAACTCTTAACTATAACTAAACTTCAACTCTAACTAAACTCTAAGCTAAGACTCTAGACTAAAACTCTTAACCAAAACTAAACTAAACTAGAACTCTAACTAAAACTCTAAACTAAAACAATAAGCTAAAACTCTAAACTCTTAACTATAACTAAACTAAATTTCAACTCTAACTAAAACTCTAAGCTAAAACTCTAAGTTAAAACTCTGAACTCTTAACTAAAACTAAACTAAACTTCAACTCTATCAAAAACTCTACGCTATGACTCTAAGCTAAAAACTCTAAACTCTTAACTATAACTAAACTAAACTTCAACTCTAACTAAAACTCTAAGTTAAGACTCTAAACTAAAACTCTAAACTCTTAACTATAACTAAACTTCAACTCTAACTAAACTCTAAGCTAAGACTCTAGGCTAAAACTCTTAACCAAAACTAAACTAGACTAAACTAGAACTAACAAAAACTCTAAGCTAAAACTCCAAGATAAACTCTAAACTCTTAACTAGAACTAAACTAAACTAGAACTCTAACTAAAACTTTAAGCTAAGACTCCAAGCTAAAACTCTAAACTCTTAACTAAAGCTAAACTAAAGTAGAACTCTAAGCTAAGACTCTACGCTATGACTCTAAGCTAAAAACTCTAAACTCTTAACTATAAATTAACTAAACTTCAACTCTAACTAAAACTCTAAGCTAAGACTATGAACTAAAACTCTAAACTCTTGACTATAACTAAACTTCAACTCTAACTAAACTCTAAGCTAAGACTCTAGGCTAAAATTCATAACCAAAACTAAACTAAACTAGAACTCTAACTAAAACTCTAAGCTAAAACTCTAAACTATTAACTATAACTATAACTAAAGTTCAACACTAACTAAAACTCTAAGCTACGACTCTATGCCAAAACTCTAAACTGAACTAAAACTAAACTAAACTAGAACTCTAAGCTAAAACTATAATGTAAAACTAAACTAAACTAAACTTCAACTCTAACTAAAACTTCAAGCTAAGACTCTAAGGTAAAACTCTAAACTCTTAACTAAAACTAAACTAAACTAGAACTCTAACAGAAACTCTAAGCTAAGACTAAAAGCTAAAAACTCTAAACTCTTAACTATAACTAAACTAAACTTCAACTCTAACTAAGGCTCGAAGCTAAGACTCTAAGGTGAAACTCTAAACTCTTAACTAAAACTTAACTAAACCAGAACTCTAACAGAAACTCTAAGCTATGACTCTAAGCTAAAAACTCTAAACTCTTAACTATAACTAAACTAAACTTCAACTCTAACTAAAGCTCTAAGCTAAGACTCTAGGCTAAAACTCCAAACTCTTAACTAAAACTTAACTAAACTACAACTTTAACTAAAACTCTAAGCTATGACTAAAAGCTATAACTCTAAATTCTTAACTATAACTAAACTAAACTTCAACTCTAACTAAAACTCTAAGCTAGGACTCTAAGGTAAAACTCTAAACTCTTAACTAAAACTAAACTAAACTTCAACTCTAACTAAAGCTCTAAGCTAAGACTCTTGGCTTAAACTCTAAACTCTTAACTAAAACTTAACTAAACTACAACTTTAACTAAAACTCTAAGCTATGACTAAAAGCTATAACTCTAAATTCTTAACTAACACTAAACTAAACTTCAACTCTAACTAAAACTCTAAACTAGGACTCTAAGGCAAAACTCTAAACTCTCAACTAAAACCAAAATAAACTAGAACTCTAACAAAAACTCTAAGCTAAAACTCTAAACTGTTAACTATAACTATAACTAAACTTCAACTCTGACTAAAACTCTAAGCTAAGACTCTAAGCTAAAAACTCTAAACTCTTAACTAAAACTAAACTAAACTAGAACTATAACAAAAACTCTAAGCTTAAACTCTAAGCTAAAACTCTAAACTCTTAACTAAAACTAAAGTAAACTACAACTCTAACTAAAACTCTAAGCTAAGACTCTAAGGTAAAACTCCAAGCTCTTAACTATAAGTAAACTAAACTTGAACTCTAACAAAAACTCTAAGCTAAGACTCTAAGGTAAAATCCTAAACTCTTAACTAAATCTAAGGTAAACTAGAACTTCAACAAAGCTCTAAGCTAAGACTCTAAGCTAAGACTCTAGGCTAAAACTCTAAACTCCTAACTAAAACTTAACTAAACTACAAATTTAACTAAAACTCTAAGCTATGATTCTAAGCTAAACTCTAAATTCTTAACTATAACTAAACTAAACTTCAACTCTAGCTAAAACTCTAAGCTAAGACTCAAAGTTAAAACTCCAAACTCTTGACTATAGCTAAACTAAACTTCACTCTAACTAAACTCTAAGCTAAGACTCTAGGCTAAAACTCTCAACTCTTAACTATAACTAACCTTAACTTCCATCTCTAACTAAAACTCTAAGCTAAGACTCTAAGCTAAGACTCTAGGCTAAAACTCTAAACTCTTAACTAAAACTTAACTAAACTACAACTTTAACTAAAACTCTAAGCTATGACTCTAAGCTATAACTCTAAATTCTTAACTATAACTAAACTAAACTTCAACTCTAGCTAAAACTCTAAGCTAAGACTCAAAGCTAAAACTTCAAACTCTTAACTAAAACTAAACTAAACTAGAACTCTAACAAAAACTCTAAGCTAAGACTCTAAGGTAAAACTCTAAAATATTAACTAAAACTAAACTAAACTAGAACTCTAACAAAAACTCTAATCTGAGACTCTAAGGTAAAACTCTAAACTCTTAACTAAAACTAAACTAAACTAGAACTCTATCAAAAACTCTAAGTTTATTCTCTAAGCTAAAACTCTAAACTCTTAACTATTACTAAACTAAACTTCAACTCTAACTAAAACTCTAAGCTAAAACTCTAAACTCTTAACTAAAACTAAACTAAACAAGAACTTCAACAAAAACTCTAAGCTAAGACTCTAAGCTAAAACTCTAAACTCTTAACTATAACTAAAGTAAACTTCAACTCTAACTAAAACTCTAAGCTAAGACTCTAAGCTAAAACTCTAAACTCTTAACTAAAACTAAACTAAACTAGAACTATAACAAAAACTCTAAGCTATGACTCTTAAGCTAAACTCTAAATTCTTAGCCATAACTAAACTAAACTTCAACTCTATCAAAAACTCTAAGTTAAGACTCTAAGCTAAAACTCTAAACTCTTAACTATTACTAGACTAAACTTCAACTCTAACTAAAACTCTAAGCTAAAACTGTAAGCTAAAACTCTAAACTCTTAACTAAAACTAAACTAAACTAGAACTTCAACAAAAACTCTAAGCTAATACTCTAAGGTAAAACTCTAAACTCTTAACTATAAATATAACTAAACTAAATTTCAACTCTAACTAAAACTCTAAGCTAAGACTCTAAGGTAAATATCTAAACTCTTAACCATAACTAAAGTAAACTAGAACTCTAACAAAAACTCTAAGCTAAGACTCTAAGGTAAAACTCCAAACTCTTAACTAAAACTAAACTAAGCTAGAACTTCAACAAAAACTCTAAGCTAAGACTTTAAGCTAAGACTCTAGGCAAAAACTCTAAACTCTTAACTAAAACTTAACTAAAACTCTAAGTTAAGACTCTAAGCTAAAACTCCAAACTCTTAACTATTACTAAACTAAACTTCAACTCTAACTAAAACTCTAAGCTAAAACTCTAAACTCTTAACTAAAACTAAACTAAACTAGAACTTCAACAAAAACTCTAAGCTAAGACTCTAAGCTAAAAACTCTAAACTCCTAACTGTTACTAAACTAAACTAGAACTCTAACAAAAACTCTAAGCTAAGACTCTAAGCTAAAACTCTAAACTCTTAACTAAAACTAAACTGAACTTCAACTCTAACTAAAACTCTAAGCTAACACTCTAAGCTAAAACTCTTAACTAAAACTAAACTAAACTAGAACTTTAACAAAAACTCTAAGCTAAGACTCTAAGCTAAAAACTCTAAACTCCTAACTAAAACTAAACTAAACTAGAACTCTAACATAAATTCTAAGCTAAGACTCTAAGCTAAAACTCTAAACTCTTAACTAAAATTAAAGTAAACTTCAGCTCTAAATAAAACTAAGCTAAGACTGTAGGCTAGCGCTCTATGCCAATGGGTTAAAGAAAAAACCGGAAAAATTTTGGATAATTTCTAAGTCTAAAAAATTCAGTCCAAAAAACTTAAAAAAATTCAATAAGCGAGGGAGGAATGGAGGGCCTTGCTGGGGCTTTGGGGGCCCTGGGGGCCTTTGGGGTCTCGTTGGCCCTTTGGGGGTCCGGGGGACCTTTGGGGGCCGGAGGCTTTCTTCGGGGTTGGGGTAGGGGGATCGGGGCCCTTTGGGGTTGGGGTAGAGGACCTCACAACACTGTTCAAATAGAACTTGTGTATTATAACGACCACAGAGTTTCACCCTCAAATCCTCTTCTAAATCATCTTCTAAAATCATCTTCTAAAATGCCTCTAACGGTTTCGCTTAAATCATCTTCTAAAATGTCTCAAAACGGTTTCGCCCAAATAATCTCTAAACGTAATTTCTGCGTGTTCCTTTTGTTTTGACATCCCTGCGCTGTCACATTTGAAATTCCTAGGAAACCCTTTCCCGCGTTAATCTCTTCATCTCTAAGATCAAAACATTCGCCCGGAGACAATTCTCCTGGATGAACACCAACAAATCAATCAACCTTGACATCATCCGTCAGACATTAATAAACTTCGCCCGGAGGCAATTCTCCTGGACGATCACCAACAAATCAATCGACCTTGACATCATCCATCAGACATTAATAAACTTTGCCCGGAGATAATTCTCCTGGACTAACATCAACAAATCAATTTCTCGGAAATCCATTTCCCTAGGGAGTCTCTGCCCATATATGGAGTCCCTTCACGAGTCAATAACATTGTCTATGCGGTTAGGTACCGTTAGACCAAATTGTAGATGGCAGCAGGGGTGAGGGGTGGGAGATATTTTGCCCTTCCTACTCACCTTTTCCCCAAACACATACAATAAATTTTCGAGATAAGCATTTTGTTCAACGTAGTTGAAAGTTCTGAAAATTAGGTCTTTGTGGATCGGACCCCCTCCCACAGGCCTCAGGGCAACGGTTATAAGTTAGGCTCTGGGGGCATAAAAGGTTTTCATAGAAAGCGTTTTCTTAGAAACTTCAAAGGGGGCTCCTTCACTTGGAAACTGAAATGACTAGTGCCCTTTTTAATAGTCGATTGTGATTGGAAGCCAACTAACACCCCTTCCAAGCCCACCATTAATTCAAACACATCCAATCAAAATTTTGAGATTGCCATTTTGCTCAACGCAGTTGAAAGTTCTGGAAATTATATCTTTGAGGATGATAACCCCCTCAGAGCCATCAGGGCAAGGGTTATAACTTATACCCTGGGGGCATATAAGCTTTTTTTTTAAAGCTTTGTCGTAGATACTTGAAAAAGGGCGCATTCAATTGGAAATTCAAAGGGTCAATTCCCCTTTTTATATTTGAAAGTGATTGGAGGGCAACTATCCCCCCTCTCACGCCCACGTTTTCCCCAAACACATACAATCAAAATTTTTAGATAGCAATTTTGTTCAGCGTAGTTGAAATTTTCAGAAATTAGATCTTTAATGATGACCCCCCCCCCACAGCCCTCAGGGAAAGGGTTGTAAGTTATGCCCTGGGCGTATATAAGGTTTTTATTGAAAACGTCGTCGTAGAAACTTCAAAAAGCGCTCATTCCTTTGGAAATTGAAATATCTTATTGCATTTTCAATAGTTGAAGTAATTGGAGGGCAACTAGCCCCCTCTCACGCCCAGCATTTCCCCAAACACATCCAATCAAAATATCGAGATATTGTTCAACGTAGTTAAAATTTTGGAAATTAGGTCTTTTAGGATGACAACCCCCTCAGACCTCTCAGGGCAACGGTTGTAAGTTATACCCTGGGGGCTTAGAAGGGTTTTATAGAAAGTGTGTTGTAGAAACTTCAAAAAGGGATCATTTGATTGGAAATTGAAAGGGCTAGTGCCCTTTTTAATATTCGAAAGTGAATGGAGAGCAACTAACCCCCCTCTCACGCCCACCATTTCCCAAAACACATTCAATTAAAATTTTGAGATAGCCATTTGGTTCAACGTAGTTGAAAGTCCTGGAAATTAAGATTTTGAGGATGACAAACCCCCCAAACCTCTTTCTCAAAACTTCTATTAGACACATTTCGGGTTGTAAGTTATTCCCTGGGGGCATATAAGGTTTTTATAGAAAGCATTTTCGTAGAGGCTTCAAAAAGGACTGATTCGATTGGAAGCTGAAAAGGCTAGTTCCCTTTTTAATAGTTGAAAGCTATTGGAGGGCCAATAGCCCTCCTCTCAAGCTCACCATTTCCCCAAACACATGCAATCAAAATTTTGAGATAGCCATTTTGATCAAAGTAGATGAAAGTTTTGGAAATTAGGTCTTTGA
This sequence comes from Artemia sinica, assembly GCA_027921565.1. Classification (NCBI taxonomy): domain Eukaryota; kingdom Metazoa; phylum Arthropoda; class Branchiopoda; order Anostraca; family Artemiidae; genus Artemia; species Artemia sinica. The sequence continues at coordinate 62,405,139 of CM051261.1, read as the reverse complement.
GGCTGACACTCCCCCCCCAGAGCCCTCTGGCCTAAGGTTGTAAGCTATGCCCTTGGGGGCATATAAGGTTTTTTATACAAAATGTTGTCGTAGAAACTTCAAAAAAGGCTCTTTAAATTGGAAGTGAAAGGCTAGTTTCATTTTTAATAGGCTAGTCGAAACTGGTTGGAGGGCTAATAATCTCCCTCTCAAGCCCACCATTTCCCCAAACAAATTCAATCAAAATTTTGAGATAGCCGTTTTTCAACGTAGTTGAAAGTTCTGGATGTTATGTCTTTGAGGATGATCAACCCCTCTCCCCCCACCACCACATCCCTTAAGGCAAGGGTTGTAAGCTATACCCTGGGGCCATATAAGGTTTTTATAGAGCGTTGTAAAACTTCGAATGGCTAGTGCCCTTTTTAATAGTCAAAAGTGATTGGAGGAAAACTAACACCCCTCCCAAGCCCACCATTTCCCCCAAAAACATCCAGTAAAAACTTTGAGATAGCCATTTTGTTCAACATAGTTGAAAAGTCCGGAAATTATGTCTTTGAGGATGACACTCCCCCCATCCCTCAGCACAAGGGTTGTAAGTTATACCCTATAAGGTTTTTATAGAAAGTGTTATCGTAGAAACTTCAAAAAGGGCTCATTCAATTGGGAATTGAGAAGGCTAGTGCCCTCATTAATAGTCAAAAGCGATTAGAGGGCGAATACCCCCCTTTCATGCCCATCATTTCCCCAGACACTTCTGATCAACATTTTGATATAGCAACTTTGTTGAACGTAGTTGAAGGGTCCGAGAATTATGTTTTGAGTATGACAACCCCTCAACAGCCACTCAGGGCTAAGGTTGTAAGTTATGCCCTAGGGGCAGATAATTTCATATAGAAAGTTTTGTCATAAAAACTTCAAAAAGGGGTTTTACGATTGGAAATTGACAGGAATATTGCCCTTTTTAATAGTCGAAAGTAATTAGAGGGAGAATCGCCCCCCCCCCCAAAACACCCATCATTTCCTCAGACATTTCTGATCAACATTTTTATACGGCCATTTTGTTCTATGTAATTGAAAGTTCTGGAAATTATGTCTTTGAGGATGACAACCCTCCCCCCATAGCCCTCATGACAAGCGCCGTAAGTAATGCCCTTGGGTTACATACCGTTTTTTATAGGAAGTTTTGTTCCTATAAAAATTTATAATCTCCCTCTCATGCCCACCATTTCCCCAAACAAATTCAATCAAAATTTTGAGATAGTCTTTTTCAACGGCTCGATTGAAAATTGAGAGGACCAGTGCCATTTTTTAGTAGTCGAAAGTGATCAGAGGGCAAATGTCTCCCTCCACGCTTATCATTTCCCTAAATACTTCAAATGAAAATTTCGATTTAGCCATTTTGTTAAGCTTATCAGAAAGGTGTGGAAATTTTGTCTTTGAGGATAACCAATCCCCCCAAACCTCAGGGCAAGGGTTGTAAGTTGTGCCCTGGGGACAAATAGGGTTCTTATGAAAAGTGTGGTCACAAAAACTTCAAAGGGGGCTCAGTGGATTGGTAATCAGATGCTCTAGTACTCTTTTTAAGAGTCAAAGAGATCAGAGGGCAGCTATCCTCTCACCCCTACACACACGTCATATTGTCCCGAAATGCGTCTAATAGAAGTTTAGAGATAGAAATTCTATTCAAAATAGTCTAAATAGATGACAAGGCTTTTGGGGTTGAAACAAACCCCAGAGATTAGGAACAAGGGTTGTAAGTTATGCCAAGGGGGTATTAAAGATTTTTATGGAAGGGATGGTTGTTTAACTACAAAACAGGCTCAGTCTTTCTCCCTGAAAAAGACTATTTCAATATAAATCGAACAGGAATTAATCAAAAAACCTCTTTGCACAAAACAAGTTTTTTTTTGAAAGTAAAGAACTCCATTAAACCAAAAGTAGAATCAAATAATCTACCAATCATACAACTACCAAAAATCAGTATCAATAAATAAATGAAACCCTAAACAGACAGAAATTAAAGTAAGTCAAACTCAAAACGAGCAGAAATTAATCTGAGTAGAGTTTCTAAACCCTATGCTTTCTAAAAGCCAGAATATAATTTGTACTTTACTCAAAAAAAAATCTTTTAAATGTTTTCACTTATAACTTTAAGAAAGCAAAAATTAATTAAGATTTAAGGGAATAAATATCAGCATATGTATATTAAACTGACAATGTACATTTTTTCCAGTAATTTCATTTGAATTAATTCAGTAAAGTACAAATTATATTCCGGCTTTTAGAAAGCATAGGGTTTAGAAACCCTACTCAGATTAATTTCTGCTCGTTTTGAGTCTGACTTATTTTAATTTCTGTTTGATTTCGGTTTCATTTATTTATTGATACTGATATGTGGTAGTTGTATGCTTGGTAGATTATTTGATTCTATTTTTGGTTTAATGGAGTTCTTTAATTTTTTTTGAAAAGCTTATTTTGTGCAAAAAGTTTTTTTGATTAATCAGGAACAAAGTTCAGCACTCAACAAGTTCTACGACCATAAATCAGCATAGAACAAGTTCCGTGAAGATTTACAGTTGCGATGAGGAGAAAAAAGTTTCACTAAGAAAAAAATCAGCAAGCAACAAGTTCCAAGAACAAAAATCAATATGCAGCAAGTTTCATGAATAAAATCAATTTCGCGATGAGAAAAAATCAATGTACAAGCTTCACGAAGAGAAAAATCAGCATGCAACAAGTTTCATGAACAAAAAAATTAACGTACAACAAGTTCTACGAATAAAAAACAGCATACTACAAGTTCCATGAACAATGCTTGGGCCTTGGTTGTACTGCTTGCTAGGGTCTTCCGATGGTTTCGTTAGGAACCTCCGTTGCAATGGCTCGCTAGGGGGGGGGGAAGTTGAATTTGTTGCTTGGGTTCTCTGGTGGTTAGGTTAGGGGAGCCTCGTTGGAAAGACTAGTTAGGGGCCCCCCGGTTTAATTGGATGGTTGGAACTCGGTTGAATTGGCTGATAGGGTCCCCCGGTGGTTAGAGTAGTACCCTCCGTAGGAATTGCTCGCTTATGGGTTTAATTTGTTGCTTGGGTCCTCCGGTGCTTAGGTTTGGGGATTCCGTTAGAAATGATCGCTAGGGGCCCTGGTGGAAAAGTTGTTAGGGTCCCCCCGGTGGTTAGATTAGGACCCTCCATTGGAATAGCTCTCTAAGGGATCCCGGTTGCAATGTATGCCTGGGTCCCAGTTGAATTAGTTGCTAGGGTCCTCCGGTGGTTTGGTTAGGGGGCTTTTTGGAAATGCTCGCTAGGGCCCGGTTGGATTGGATGCTTTAGTCCCGGTTAAAATGGCTTCTTTGGTCCTCCAATAGTGAGGTTAGGGGAAAACCATTGGAATTGCTCGCAATCGACCCGGTCAAATTGGAAGCTTGGTTCCCAGTTGAATTGGCTGCTAGGGTTTTCCGGTGGTAAAGTTAGGAATCCCCGTTGGAATTCTAAGTAGCGTGAACTGCATTGGACTATCATAGGCAGCGCATTCGCGCTTTCTAAGTAAAGAACGATTTTGGCACAATGTATTATTTATTTTTTATCTTTGGACCAGGGCACATCGTATCGAAGGAGTTGTCGTAGAAAGTTCGGAAAGGGCTCCTTCAGCGTAGTTGATTTCCAGATAGAAAATATGTTTTTAAGGAGGACACACCCCCATGGCCCTTAGAACAAGGGTTGTAAATTATGCCCTGGGGGCATATAAGGTTTTTATAGAAAGCGTTGTTGTAGAAACTTCAAAAAAGGCTCATTCGATTGGAAAATCAAAGGGCTAGTGCCCTTTTTCATAGTCGAAAGTGATTGGAAGGCAACTAACCCTCTCTCACGCCCACCGTTTCCCAAAACACATCCAATAAGGCATCTCTGCAGTATCCCAAGAACGACTGAGGGTATTATGTTTGAAACTTTCGGGGCTACTCCTGCTCTTAAAATATAACCAAATCAAAATAGCGTAAGTGTATCCATGCTGTCAAAGAAAGTAAACAGATTTTTTTTGCGAATGGTATCAAGTTTTCTATTTCAGGTCAACTAGAGGAGGTATGAAATTAAGTTAAACCCTACTATTTGTGTCTAGATTTTTAAAAGGCTGTATGTTGTTAAAAATTGGCGAAAATTTTTCTCCAGCACACAAATAGTAGGCCATAAATAAAAGTTCAAATTGGGATAAAATCCTTTTAATAGACAGTGATGATGATAACAGTGATAGAAATTCACAAAAATACCAGATATTTCGGTCACATATACAGTGACCGTCATCAGTAGTAAAACTAAAATAAAACAATTTAAAACAAAAGTTTATATACTAAATCAAATAACACTACATATTGTTTGAATCTCTAATTCTTTTCAAAGCAAAGGCGGAAGCTATTCTCTTTGACCTTCTTGGATTCGGTTCATTAGCGTTCACTGATATAACATTTGGACAAAGGTCAACTACATTGGGTGAATTGAACTTTACTCTGTCAGATTTTAATAAATTATCATAGATAGAGTCAAGCCCATATTCACCTGTATCACGATTCAAAGCAATATTCCTGAATAAGATTTTCTTTATTTCAAGAGTTTCACGAAAATTTTGCTTTAAAACCCCGATCCCTAGAAATATTTATCCACAATTTTGGTCAAATCATCCCCATAAATATGACGTAGATAATTTCGGAGACCACACTGCCTTTCCATGACGATAAATAAAAGTTCAAATAGGGATAAAATCCTTTTAATAGACAGTGATGATGATAACAGTGATAGAAATTCACAAAAATACCAGATATTTCGGTCACATACACAGTGACCGTCATTAGTAGTAAAACTAAAATAAAACAATTTAAAACAAAAGTTTATATACTAAATCAAATAACACTACATATTGTTTGAATCTCTAATTCTTTTCAAAGCAAAGGCGGAAGCTATTCTCTTTGACCTTCTTGGATTCGGTTCATTAGCGTTCAATGATATAACATTTGGACAAAGGTCAACTACATTGGGTGAATTGAACTTTACTCTGTCAGATTTTAATAAATTATCATAGATAGAGTCAAGCCCATATTCACCTGTATCACGATTCAAAGCAATATTCCTGAATAAGATTTTCTTTATTTCAAGAGTTTCACGAAAATTTTGCTTTAAACCCCGATCCCTAGAAATATTTATCCACAATTTTGGTCAAATCATCCCCATAAATATGACGTAGATAATTTCGGAGACCACACTGCCTTTCCATGACGATAAATAAAAGTTCAAATAGGGATAAAATCCTTTTAATAGACAGTGATGATGATAACAGTGATAGAAATTCACAAAAATACCAGATATTTCGGTCACATATACAGTGACCGTCATCAGTAGTAAAACTAAAATAAAACAATTTAAAACAAAAGTTTATATACTAAATCAAATAACACTACATATTGTTTGAATCTCTAATTCTTTTCAAGGCAAAGGCGGAAGCTATTCTCTTTGACCTTCTTGGATTCGGTTCATTAGCGTTCAATGATATAACATTTGGACAAAGGTCAACTACACTGGGTGAATTGAACTTTACTCTGTCAGATTTTAATAAATTATCATAGATAGAGTCCAGCCCATATTCACCTGTATCACGATTCAAAGCAATATTCCTGAATAAGATTTTCTTTATTTCAAGAGTTTCACGAAAATTTTGCTTTAAACCCCGATCCCTAGAAATATTTAACCACAATTTTGGTCAAATCATCTCCATAAATATGACGTAGATAATTTCGGAGACCACACTGCCTTTCCATGACGATAAATAAAAGTTCAAATAGGGATAAAATCCTTTTAATAGACAGTGGATGATAACAGTGATAGAAATTCACAAAAATACCAGATATTTCGGTCACATATACAGTGACCGTCATCAGTAGTAAAACTAAAATAAAACAATTTAAAACAAAAGTTTATATACTAAATCAAATAACACTACATATTGTTTGAATCTCTAATTCTTTTCAAAGCAAAGGCGGAAGCTATTCTCTTTGACCTTCTTGGATTCGGTTCATTAGCGTTCAATGATATAACATTTGGACAAAGGTCAACTACATTGGGTGAATTGAACTTTACTCTGTCAGATTTTAATAAATTATCATAGATAGAGTCCAGCCCATATTCACCTGTATCACGATTCAAAGCAATATTCCTGAATAAGATTTTCTTTATTTCAAGAGTTTCACGAAAATTTTGCTTTAAACCCCGATCCCTAGAAATATTTATCCACAATTTTGGTCAAATCATCCCCATAAATATGACGTAGATAATTTCGGAGACCACACTGCCTTTCCATGACGATAAATAAAAGTTCAAATAGGGATAAAATCCTTTTAATAGACAGTGATGATGATAACAGTGATAGAAATTCACAAAAATACCAGATATTTCGGTCACATATACAGTGAACGTCATCAGTAGTAAAACTAAAATAAAACAATTTAAAACAAAAGTTTATATACTAAATCAAATAACGCTACATATTGTTTGAATCTCTAATTCTTTTCAAAGCAAAGGCGGAAGCTATTCTCTTTGACCTTCTTGGATTCGGTTCATTAGCGTTCAATGATATAACATTTGGACAAAGGTCAACTACATTGGGTGAATTGAACTTTACTCTGTCAGATTTTAATAAATTATCATAGATAGAGTCCAGCCCATATTCACCTGTATCACGATTCAAAGCAATATTCCTGAATAAGATTTTCTTTATTTCAAGAGTTTCACGAAAATTTTGCTTTAAACCCCGATCCCTAGAAATATTTATCCACAATTTTGGTCAAATCATCCCCATAAATATGACGTAGATAATTTCGGAGACCACACTGCCTTTCCATGACGATAAATAAAAGTTCAAATAGGGATAAAATCCTTTTAATAGACAGTGATGATGATAACAGTGATAGAAATTCACAAAAATACCAGATATTTCGGTCACATATACAGTGACCGTCATCAGTAGTAAAACTAAAATAAAACAATTTAAAACAAAAGTTTATATACTAAATCAAATAACACTACATATTGTTTGAATCTCTAATTCTTTTCAAAGCAAAGGCGGAAGCTATTCTCTTTGACCAAAATTGTGGATAAATATTTCTAGGGATCGGGGTTTAAAGCAAAATTTTCGTGAAACTCTTGAAATAAAGAAAATCTTATTCAGGAATATTGCTTTGAATCGTGATACAGGTGAATAGGGGCTGGACTCTATCTATGATAATTTATTAAAATCTGACAGAGTAAAGTTCAATTCACCCAATGTAGTTGACCTTTGTCCAAATGTTATATCATTCAACGCTAATGAACCGAATCCAAGAAGGTCAAAGAGAATAGCTTCCGCCTTTGCTTTGAAAAGAATTAGAGATTCAAACAATATGTAGTGTTATTTGATTTAGTATATAAACTTTTGTTTTAAATTGTTTTATTTTAGTTTTACTACTGATGACGATCACTGTATATGTGACCGAAATATCTGGTATTTTTGTGAATTTCTATCACTGTTATCATCATCACTGTCTATTAAAAGGATTTTATCCCTATTTGAACTTTTATTTATCGTCATGGAAAGGCAGTGTGGTATCCGAAATTATCTACGTCATATTTATGGGGATGATTTGACCAAAATTGTGGATAAATATTTCTAGGGATTGGGGTTTAAAGCAAAATTTTCGTGAAACTCTTGAAATAAAGAAAATCTTATTCAGGAATATTGCTTTGAATCGTGATACAGGTGAATATGGGCTGGACTCTATCTATGATAATTTATTAAAATCTGACAGAGTAAAGTTCAATTCACCCAATGTAGTTGACCTTTGTTCAAATGTTATATCATTGAACGCTAATGAACCGAATCCAAGAAGGTCAAAGAGAATAGCTTCCGCCTTTGCTTTGAAAAGAATTAGAGATTCAAACAATATGTAGTGTTATTTGATTTAGTATATAAACTTTTGTTTTAAATTGTTTTATTTTAGTTTTACTACTGATGACGGTCACTGTATATGTGACCGAAATATCTGGTATTTTTGTGAATTTCTATCACTGTTATCATCATCACTGTCTATTAAAAGGATTTTATCCCTATTTGAACTTTTATTTATCGTCATGGAAAGGCAGTGTGGTCTCCGAAATTATCTAAATAGTAGGCCAAACGATAAAGTCTTAAAAAACGAAACGATTTAAAGTAGTTAACGTTAGACCCTGGCCCTTGGCCACAGGTATTTTCTTTTTCCCTGAAAAGACTATGTCAATTAAAACGAACAAAAATTAATTAAAAAACTTTTTTCACAAAATAGGCTTTTCAAAGAAAAGTAAAGAACTCCATCAAACTAAAAATGAGTAAAACTAAATCAAATAATCCACCAAGCGTGAAACTACACAAATCGGCATCGATAAATAAATGAAACCCATAGACAACAGAAATTACAATAAATAACCGAGTAAAATTCAAAACGAGCAGAAATTAACATGACTAGGGCTCAAAACAACTATCTCTTCCCAAGGCCAGAACATAATCTGCACTTTACTGAAAAACAATACACATGAATGTGCATTGTCAGTTTAATGTACATATACTAATATTTATTAATCAAAATGTTAATATTATTTGATTTATTAAAGTTATAAAAGTGAAAACATTTATATTTTTTCAATAAAGTGCAAATTATGTTCTGGCTTCGGGAAGGTATAGGGGTTTTAAGCCCTACTCATGTTAATTTCTGCTCGTTTTGAGTTTGACTCGGTCATTTATTGTAATTTCTGTTCGTTTTGGGTTTCATTTATTTATTGATGCTGATTTGTAGTAGTTTCACGCTTGGTAGATTATTTGATCTTATTTTTGCTTATTTTTGGTTTAATGGAGTTCTTTACTTTTTTTTGAAAAACTTATTTTGTGGAAAAAGTTTTTTTTTTAATTAATCACATTCTAGCAATGCAATGCTAAGTCCCGCTGTATTAAATTTTCGATTTACAAGTTTATTTTTTTAAGGAAAAGGTTAAAAATGTCGGGGTTGAAGCATAATGTTTGTCAAGAAATGTCTTGTGGGTGATGAGGAGCTGTCAGGTGTCTCATGGACCAGTCATTGTGTGGCATAGGTTGGGAATTGAAAAAAATAATCGCAATGGAATATATATCCATTGGGTGTATTCAAACGTTAGAAAACACTTAAATGGTGATACCGGGTGTTGCAGGTTGCCATCATGTTGTCAATTTTTATAAGAAAAACATTGAAAACAAGGAGAAGAATAACTCGGCAAATGTTTTAAATTCTAAGTTGCGTGAATTGCCTTGGAGTGTCACATACTATCAATGAAATGGCAAGTTCTGCTGTTCAAATAAAAAAAAAGTGTTCAATTTACATTCACAGACTTATTTGGTAGGGGGTGGTAGATTGAATAAGTCCTAGTGGTTGATGAGGGTGATGCCACATGGATGATAGGGGGCAGTAAAATAATGCCGCTGCGGCGTGAATTGGTTTGAGAAACTTGTTCTATAGCTTAAAAGTTAATGCAGGTATTAAAAGTTAAGAGGTATTAAATGCATTTTCTAGGCCGTGGGGTGAGTGAAATCTAACAATGCGTCATCTGTAAAGATTCCTCCATTGCATAGGAATTAAAGAAGTGTTGAGAAATGTCTTGGAGAGAAAATTTTTCAAATGTCTTGGGAAAAAATGTCTTAGAAAAACCATCTTGAGATGTCCTGAAACATCTTGAAATAACAGCTTACTTCTTATAGAATACAAAAAGTTTAGAAACAACCCAAAATAATTCCTAAGAAAAAATTAGTGAGTTTCATTCAATTTTTGTCCTTAAAAGGGCTCTTGGGTAATTTTCGTCCAATATTCATGCTTAAATTCACTTAAGCCTTTATCGCTTTTTCAATCCTTTCGATAGAAGGAGCAGGAGTTTGGGTCTTCGGATATCTGACGCATTTTTCCACATCAGGTACCTTCTCAGGCACCCATTGACCAAAATACTCAATTTCATCTTCATTGTCATGAACTGAAGGCAATTATTTCTAACAATTGAAGTCTTCCAAGTTAAATAATGGAATGTCTTAATCACATTCTTCTATTAAAAGCTTGTCAGTTGGTACGTTTCCCTTAAAATAAACAGCTTGCACACCGAAAAAACAGCATATTTCTCGGATTTTCTCTTGTATTTGTTTTATTTCATAATTATTTTCTTTTTATAGTCTTATGATTTTATCATAAAATCCACCTTGGCTTATGAAATTTGATACTGAACGCCATCGTTTTTGATTATACTTGAACAAATTGTATTTGAGATTCCATTTATAGCTATAAACTTCATGACATTGTACATCTAACAATAGGAATGTCACTTCAAAAATGACACCACACGAGGAATGTTTCAATCCGGTATACTCAGAGTCAATTACACCGAAATTTATAATAACTCTTGAAAAATCAATGTTGACACCTTGAACTTTTTTTTAATAATGACGCAAGGTCTACAAGATTGTATCATCTTCTATTACATTATCGCAACACCTGTTGACTATTTAAAACATGGAGGCGTCATGGGATTACTGTTATGAGGACATTTAAAATACCAGCTACGAGAATATTTAAAGTAATTTCTTGAAACGTCTTAAAACATCTTGAAGAAAATGTCGCAAGCAACATCTTGAAAAGTCATGAAACGTCTTAGAAAATGTCTTGAAAAATCTTCAAGAAAATGACTTAAAAAGCGTCTTGAAAGGACTTGAAATGTCTTAGAAAACGTTTCACTTTCACGAGAAGAAAAATCAATACACAGGTTTCACGAAGAGAAAAATCAAAATGTAACATGTTTCACGAACAAAAACTCAGCATGCAACATGTTCCACGAACGAAAATCAGCGCACAACAACTTCCTTTAACAAAATCAGTTTTATTAGGATAAAAAATCAATGTATGAGCTTCACAAAGGGAAAAAATCGATATGTAACAAGTTTCACGAACAAAAATCAGAATGCAATAAGTTTCACGAACAAAAATAAGCATTTAATAAGTTCCATAAATAAAATCAGTTTCACAAGGAGAAAAATCAATGTAAAAATAAAAATCAGAATTCCACAAATAAAAATCAGTATACAATAAGTTTTATGAATAAAATCAGTTTGGCGAGGGGAAAAATCAACATGTAACTAGTGTCACGGATAAAAATCTGTATGCAAGAAGTTCCACGAGCAAAAAAAATCAGCACGCAACACGTTCTACGAAAAACAAAATTAGCAAGCTATAAGTTTCATGAGTAAAACCAATTTCACGAGGAGAAAAATCAATGTACAAGTTTCAAAAAGAGAAAAAATCAACATGCGACAAGTTTCTTGAGTAAACCTCAGCACTCGACAAGTTCCACGAACATAAAACAGCACGCAACAAGTTCCATGAAAAAGATCAGTTTCACGAAAAGAAAAATCAATATAGGAGTTTCAAGAAGAAAAAAATCAACAAGTGACAAGTTTCATGATTCCAAATCAACACTCAGCAAGTTCCACGAAAATAAATCAGGACGCGACAAGTTTCATGAAGAAAACTAGTTTCACGAGGAGAAAAAATCAATGCACAAGTTACAAGAAGAGAAAAATCAACATGTAGCAAGTTTCACGGACAAAAAGCAACATTCAAAAAGTTCCACAAACAAAATAAATCATTAAACAACAAGTTCCTTTAACAAAATACGTTTCACGAGAAGAAAAATCAATTTACAAATTTCGCGAAGAGAAAAATCAACATGCAGGAAAACAAAATATCAGAAAACATGCAGGAAATAAGTTCCATGAAAGAAAAAAAATAAGTATGCAATAAGTTCCATGAATAAAATCAGGTTTGTGACGAGAATAAAAAAAAAATGTACATGTTTCTCGAAGAGAAAAAGCAATATGTAACGAACAAAAAAAAAATCACGCAACAAGTGTCACGAACAATAATCAGTAGCCAACAAGTTCCGTGAACGATTTCGGTTTCACTAGGAGAAAAATCAATGTGTGAGTTTCATCAACATGCATAAAGTTTCACGAACAAAATTAAGGACTCAACAAGTTCCAAGAACAAAAATCAGCTCGCAACAACAAGTTGCATTTCACGAAAAGTACGAAAAACAATATGCAACAAGTTTCACTAATAAAAAAAATCAGCACGCGACAAGTTCCTTGGACGACATCTGTCTCACGAGGAGAAAAATCAATGTACAAGTTTTGCGAAGAGAAAAATCAACATTGAACAAGTTCCACGAAACGAAATATAAACATGCAATAAGTTCCATGAATAAAATAAGTTTCGCGACGTGAATAAAAAATCAATGTACATGGTTCACGATTCATGAACGAAAACTATTCACGCAACAAGTTCCTTGAACCAAAAAAAACAGGCAACAAGTTCCGTGAACGAAATCAGTTCCACGAAGAGAAAAATCAATGTACGAGTTTCACGAAGAGGAAAATTAACATGAAACAACTTCCGCGAATAAAAATCAAAAAGCAACAAGTTCCATGAACAAAATCAGTTTTGCAAGAAGAAAAACAAATCGATTTACACGACGAGAAAAAACATTTCACGACGAGAAGAAACAACAAGCAAGAATTTCCGCGAAAAAAAATCAGCGTGCAACAAGTTTCATGAACGAAATCAGTTTCATGAGAAAAATCAGTGAACAAGTTTTGCGAAGATAAAAATCAAAATACAACAAGTTTCACGAAACAAAATATAAGCATGAGCTAGCTTCCATGAATAAAATCAGTTTTGCCACAAGAATAAAAAATCAATGTACACGTTTCACGATTCAAGAATAAAAAATAAGGACGCAACAAGTTCCACGAAAAAAAATCAGCAGGCAACAATTTCCATGAACGAAATCAGTTTCACGAGGAGAAAAATCAATGTAACAGTTTCACGAAGAGAAAAATCAACATGTAACAAATTCCATGAATAAAAATCAGCAGGCAACAAGTTTCATGAACAAATCAGTTTTGCGAGAAAAGAAACAATTTACAAATTTAGCGAAGATAAAAAACCAAATGCAACAAGTTTGGTGAAAAAAACGGCACGCAACAAGTTCCACGAACAAAGATGAGCAAACAAAAAGTTCCATTAACGAAACCAGTTTCATGAGGAGACAAAACAATGTACAAATTTCAAGAAGAAAAAAAATCAACACGCAACAAGTTTTGCAAACTACAAAAATCGGCATGCAACAAGTTTCATGCACAAAAATCAGCACGCAACAAGTTCCTTGAACAAAATTAGTTTCGTGACGACAAAAATTAATGCACATATTTGACAAAGAAAAAAACAACATTTAACAAGTTTCACATACAAAAACATCAGCAAGCAACAAGTTCCTCAACAAAATTAGCACGTGACAAGGTCCATGCTTAAAAATAGTTTCACGAGGAGAAAAGTCAATGCAAAGGTTACCAGAAGAGAAAAAACAACATGCATAAGTTTCACGGACAAAAATCAGTAGGCAAAGCCTCCAAGAACAACAATCAGCAGACAACAAGTTCCCAATACAAAATCAGTTTAGTGAGGTAAAAAATCAATATACGAGTTTTACAGAAAAAATATCAACCTGCAACGAGTGTCTTGAACAAAAATTAGCACTCAACAAGTTCCACGAACATAAATCCACACACAACAAGTTCCTTGAAGAAAATCAGTTTCGTGAGGAGAATAAAGTTTCACGACAAGAAAAATCAGCATGCAACAAGTTCCACGAAACAAGTTGCATTAACAAAATCATTTTGGTCAGGAGAAAAAAAATCAGTGTACAAGTTTCAGGAACAGAAAAAACAACATGCTACAATTTTTGCGAACAAAAACCGGCTTGCAACGAGTTCCATAAACAAAAATCATAAGGCAATGAGTTACATGAACGAAATCAGTTTCACGAGGAGAAAAATCAATATATAAGCTTCATAAAGAGAAAAAACAATATGTAACAAGTTTCATGGACAAAAATCAGCATGCAAAAAGTTTCACGAGCAAGAAGCAGTAGGTAACAAGTTCCATGAACAAAATCAGTTTCACGAGGTGAAAAATCAAAGTAAGAGTTTTACGAAGAGAAAAATAAACATGAAGCAAGTTTCACGAACAAAAATCAGCAATCAACAAGTTCTACCAACATAAATCAGCACACAACAAGTTCCATGAAAATTTTCAGTTTCTTGAGAAGAAAAAGTTTCACGAAGAGAAAAATCAGCAAGCAACAAGTTCCAAGAACAAAAATCAGCATGCAACAAGTTCCATAAATAAAATCAGTTTCACGAGGAAACAAATCAATGTATATGTTTCTCGAAGAGACAAATCAGCATGCAACAAGTTTCATGAACAAAATGATTAGCATACGACTAGTTCCGCGAATAAAAATCAGCATACTATAAGTTCCATGAACAATGCTTAGGCCTTATATGAATTGCTTCTTAGGGTCTTCTGATGGTTAGGTTAGGACCCTCCGTCGAAATTTCTCGCTAGAGGGGGGTTGAATTAGTTGCTTGGGTTCTCTGGTTGTTAGGTTAGGTGAGACTCGTTGTAAATACTCGCTAAGGGACCCTCCGCTAGGGGACCTCGATTGAATTGGCTGCTAGGGTTCCCTGGTGGTTGGATTAGTACCCTCTGTAGGAATTGCTCACTAGGGGGGGGGGCGTCATCGGTTGAATTTGTTGCTTGGGGTCTCTGGTGTTTAGGTTAGGGGTCCTTGTTGAAAATGATCGCTAGGGGCCCCGGTTGAATTGTATGTATTGGTTCTAGTTGAATTGGCTACTAGGGTCCCCCCAGTGGTTAGATGAGGACCCTGCATTAGAATTTCTCTCTAGGGGACCCTGGTTGCATTGGTTGCTTGGGTAAAAGTTCTCCTGTGGTAAGCCTAAGGGAAAACCTTTGGAATTGCTCGCAATGGACTCAATCAAATTGGAAGCTTGGGTCCCAGTTGAATTGGCTGCTAGGTTTTTCCGTTGGTAAAGTTATGATCCCACGTTGGAATTTTAAGTGGCGTGAATTGCATTTGACTATCACATTCTAGCAATGAAATTCTAAGTCCCACTGTTCAAATAAAAAAAAAACAGTGTTAAATTTTAGATTTACAATTTTCTTTTGGAGGGGGGGGAAGGTTGAAAATATCCTAGGGGTTGATGAGGGGGGTCTGCCACGCGGATGACAGAGTAGCAGTCAAATTATGCCGTGGCGGCGTGAGGTGTTTTGAGCAACATCATGAAAGGGCTGGCTCTTGAAAAACTTTTATCAATGGGTTGAAGCATAATTTTTAACAGGAAATGTCTGAAATGTCTTGGGGGTGATGAAAGATGTCAGGTGTGTCATGGACCAGTCATAATGTGGCATAGGTTGGTTTTGACAAAAATAATAGCAATAGAAATTGTATCCATTGGGGGTATTCAAACATTAGAAAACGCTTAAATGGTGATGCTGGGTGTTGCAGGGTGCCATCATTTTGCCAATTTTTATAAGTAAAACATTGAAAAATAAGTAGAAGGATTATTAGGGAAATAATTTAAATTCCAAGTGGCATGAATTGCCTTGGAGAAACATATTCTAACAATATAAAAGCAAGTCCCACTGTTCAAATAAAAATAGTGTTAAAATAGATTCAAAGGCTTATTTGATGGGGGGGATTGAAAAAGTCCTAGGGGTTGATGAGAGTGGTGTCATATGGATTGTAGGGGGCAGTCAAATACTGCCACTTTGGCGTGAATTGGTTGGATTAACATGTTCTACAGCTTAAAAGTTAAGGTGGTGGAGGTATTTCCAAGGTAAAAGTTAAGATCATTTCAAAAATGACACCACAGGAGGAATGTTTCAATCCAATATACTCAGAGTCAATTACACCGACCATTATAATAAATCTTGAAAAAAAAACAATGTTGACACAGTGAACACTTTTTAATACCAAAGCAAGGTCATACAATATTGCATCATCCTTTATTACATTGTCGTAACAGCTGCTGCATATTTAAAACAGAGGGGCGTCATAGGAATCCTGCTATGAGGACATTTAAAGTAATGTTTTGAAACGTCTTGAAACATCTTGAAGAAACTGTCTTCAGAAACGTCTTGAAAAGTCTTGAAATGCCTTTGAAAATGTCTTGAAACATCTTGAAGAAAATGTCTTAAGAAGCGTCTAGAAAAGTCTTGAAATTTCTTGAAATGTCTTAAAAAACAACTAGAAACATCTTCAATAAAAATGTCATAAGAAAAGTCTTTAAATGTTTTGAAACGTCTTAGAAAACGTCTTGAAGATAAATTTCTTAAGAAAATTCTTGAAATGTCTTGAAACTTCTTGAAATGCCTTAGAAAACGTCTTGAAACATCGTGAAGAAAAGCGTGTTAAGAAACTTCTTGAAATGTCTTGAAACGTCTTGAAATGTCTTAGAAAACGTCTTGAAACGTCTTGAAGAAAAATGTCTTACGAAACGTCTTGGGATGTCTTCAAATGTCTTGAAATGTCTTAGAAAACGATTTGAAACGTCTTGAAGAAAAACGTCTTAAGAAACGTCTCGGGATGTCTTGAAATATCTTGAAAGAAAATGGAATCTCAAAAGTGTTATGTGACACTGATGCGTACGATTCCATTATGTTAAACCCACGTCCGCGCTGTCATTACGTAACACCCATGTGTGCACTGTTATTTTAAATAAATCTACTTTGTAACGTATGAGTTCCAACTCCAATTACGTAGGTTAAAATCCCCTATGAGATAACATCTTTTGAGTCACGCAAGACCCTCAATCTCCATTACATAGCAACGGAATGTAAAAATTTAAGTAAAACGCAACTGCTGGCTTCCATGGAATGGCGCAACACCTGCTCTCGCGACTGGTCGTATTGCAGATCCCTTAAAAACAGGGTCCCTTTAAAATGCGAGGGTGTTTCTTCCCAAAATGTAAACATTGATTTAAAACTTGTTGCCCGCTTGGAAACAGGGGTCCCGTTGGAATCCAGGGGCGTGTCTTCCAGAAACTAGGGTTCTGTAGAAATCCAGGGTATGGGTCTCGTGGAAAGCAGAGTGGCATTACTATCTACTACATTACTGCATATTAAACTGAAGGTGTATGAAACTATGTGTACAATTTTTCGAATCAATTGCCTATCTCATGATTTTTATCAATAGCTTTTTTTACTTCTTTTGGGTAGAATTGTTGTTTTGCACCACAAAATGGCTTGAAAGGCTGCTTTGCTATGGGACAGTCTCTTTGGCCAAACTAAATGTCTAGTAAACGTTATTTTTCAGGACTACCTGCACCTCTAGAGACGATTGCGTTAAAAACCTCTTCCTGGCTAATTTATCTATTATGGGTTGCCTCCCCGTAGTAGCATAATATTTGTAGGCATGAATATATAATGAGTCGGAGGTAATAGGCTTGAGAGTGTCTGTGCAGGATTTCAACTCTTGTTGATAGAAGAGCATCGCCAAGTGCTGAAAACCATGTTATGACCAAGATGGGCCAAGGATAGCACAAAGCCTCCATTCATGGAGGTCCCAGAGACTTCTTGCTGTCCGGTTCTAAGCCGGCTTAAGCACTTCGGTGTAGAATTAAGAAGATATGTGATCCCCGTCCTGCACTGGTATCCGGGATCATTGCTTTTCCTGATGCGAAAATCATTTCAATGATTTAAAGAAGATGAAAATTAGAACTTGGAATGTTACGACATCAAAAAATTACTATCGTATCGACATTTTGACTGACGAATTCAGACGATTCGAACTGGATTTATTAGGAGTTTCAGAAACTCATATCCCAAGAGTAGGAAGCATGAAATTAGGTGATATAGAATTTGTTTACTCAGGCAGGAAGGATGGGGTACATAGACAGGGAGTAGGGCTCATGATGAATAAGGAAGCTGCTAAGTCTTGTTTAGGCTGGGAAGGTATTAATAATAGAATAATAATTGCTCATTTTATGACTAGAAAGTTCAGGGTGTCAGTTATAGTAGTATACGTCCCTGTAGAACCAACTGACGGAGATACTAGGGACTCAGATGAATTTTACTTACAGTTACAGGAGCAAATAGACAAGGTCCCAGGTAAAAATATGATGTTATTACTGGGAGATTTTAATGCACAGGTTGGTAGAAATAGGGATAGATGGCATCCCAGCCTAGGTAAATTTGGTGTAGGAAAAGAAAACAGTAATGGATACAGACTTTTGCAATTTTGTAGGTATAACAATCTAGTTATAACCAATACGGTGTTTGGTCATAAAATGGCTCAAAAGTTAACATGGTACTCACTTGATGGTAAGACAGCAAACCTTATTGATTATTTTATAGTAAACCGAAGACTGGGAGGATCAATACAAGATGCTAGGGTATATAGGAGTGCTGTTATTGATGTTAAAAGTAAAGATTACCATCTAGTAATGTCAAGGGTTAATTTAAAGCTGAAATATCGGAAGGGTAACTACCTCCCGGGAAGTTATGATGTTGGTAGACTCCAGGATGAGAATTTGAGAGAAACTTTCCAGGAACAGTTGAATACTAAACTTGAGAGTTTAAAATTTGATAATGTGGAAGATGGTTGGAATAATTTTATAAAAATAATTTGTGAAGTTGCTGAAGGTGTATTAGGGAAGAAAGCTAGAACTGCAGCTAAGAATATTAGTGAAAAAGCTTTATGTTTAATAGAATGGAGAAAGGACTTGTACAAGAATTATCTGAGTGATAGATCGTATGAAAACAAAAGAAATGTAAAGAGAGTGGAGAAAGCATTAAAATATGAAGTAAGGAGGTGTGAAGTGGAGGCCATGGATAAAATTACCGAGGATCTGGAAGATGCAGCTAGACAGCATAATAGTAAAATATTGTACTGGCACGTTAACAAATTGAGAGGGAGTAGTCAATCCGGACTTATCCCAGTTAAAGATAGGAATGGGGTCGCAATTAGCGATAAGGAAAAAACTAAAGAGAAATGGGCCGAACATTTTGAGAACTTGCTTAACCGAGATAGAGTTGCAGGAAAAAATATAGAGGAAAATAAAAATGTTTATGATACTTCGGATGTGAAGGAAGGTTGGTTTTCTGAGGAGGAATTAGCAACAGTACTAAAAGGATTAAAGAATAATTAGGCTCCAGGTGCTGATAGGGTGGTAAATGAGTTTCTTAAATATGGTGGCTCTGAGGTTAGAAATAAGTTATTGAAGATTATGAATATGATTTTTGAAAAAGGGGAAGTACCTAACGATTTTAGGAAAACCTTAATTAAGCCACTTTATAAGAAAGGTGATAAAGTGAGTGTGGTAATTATCGAGGCATTAGTCTGGTCTCTGTAGGTAGTAAATTACTTATTAATATGATACTTTTTAGACTGAGAGATGCCGTAGACAAAGTTTTAAGAGAAGAGCAGTGCGGTTTTAGAAAAGGTAGAGGATGTGTTGACCGAATTTTCACTCTTAGGCTAATAATTGAGAAGTGCCTGAGTTTTCAAACACCTTTGGTCCTCAGTTTTATAGATTACGAGCAAGCGTTCGACTCTGTTGATAAAAGAGCTTTAGTAAAGGTTTTATCCTTGTATGGTATACCAGACAAATACATTAAATTGATTAGTGCTATGTACGAGAATAACACTGCTGCCGTTAAGGTAGGAAATGAGGTAAGCAGCTGGTTTTGTATTAAATCAGGAGTTAAGCAGGGCTGTTTTCTATCCCCTTTTATATGGATTATTTTGATAGACTTTGTTTTAAGGAGCACAGGAAAGGCAATGGGAGACCACGGAATCAAATGGGGAGGAAAACGTCTCCTGGACTTGGATTATGCTGATGATTTAAGCATCCTAGATGAAAGTGCGAGCAAAAATGAATTAAGTTTTAGAGGTTTTGCGAGTTCAGGGTGCTAGAATTGGTTTGAAAATTAATGTTAGGAAGACTAAGTCACTAAGGCTAGGAATAATTGAATATGAAAATGTGACGTTGGGTAATGAAAAGATTGATCAGGTGGGCAGCTTCACTTACCTTGGTAGTATTATTAGTAAAGATGGTGGGAGCAGTGAAGATGTTAAAAATAGAATAGCCAAGGCTCAGGGTATTTTTTCACAGTTAAAAAAAGTCTGGAAGAATAGGAAGATAAGTCTTCTAACCAAGATTAGAATATTAGAAGCCACAGTGATGACAGTGGTCAAATATTGCTCTGAAGCATGGACACTCCGAAAAGCGGATGAAGATTTGCTAGATGTTTTCCAGCGAAATTGCTTAAGGATTGTTCTGGGTACCCGGCTGACTGATCGTATTTCAAACAATAGGCTATACGAAAAATGTGGTTCAATACCGCTCTCTAGGGCTATAATGAAAGAAAGGTTGAGGTGGTTAGGGCACGTTGTGCGGATGAAGGATGACAGATTGCCGAAGATTGTTCTTTTCGGCCAACCATCTAGGGCTAAACGGAAAACAGGTCGTCCCCGTCTGGGTTGGGAGGACGTCATAAAGAAAGATTTAAAGGAAATGGGAACTTCGTGGGCGGGTGTAAAAAGGGAGGCTTTGAATAGATTGGGGTGGAGGAGGATCGTGTGTAGCTGTGTTGGCCTCAGGCGGCTTGGTGCTGCGGTGAGTTGTTAGTAGTAGTAGTAGTAGTAGTAGTAGTACTGCATTACTGCCTCTGAAACTCGAGCCTCAATATGCGTACAGATTTTCGATAGTCTTAAATCAATGGACTATAAGAAAATTTTGACGCAATAGCTTTTTTGACTTCGTTTGGCTAGAATTCTTGTTTTGTATTAAAAAATTGGCTGAAAACCCCGCCTTACCATGGGAGATTCTTTTTGGCTAAAATAAATGCTTATGTTAATCGTTATTTTGTAGGGATACGTGCACCCTTAGACAACTATACACTACCTTGCGACATTACAACCTATGATACTCGAGGCTCAATATGTTTTAAGTGTTTGAATCCATTTACAATGTCAAAATTTTCCAACAATAGCTTTCTTGGCCTTCTTTTGGGTAGAATTATCGTTTTGCACAACAAAATGACAGTTTTCTATGGGACTTCTTTTTTGATAAAATAAACGTCCATGTTAACCGTTATTTTGTACGGCTATCAAACCTTTAGATAACAATGCACTACCTAAAGCATCGTGAAACTTGTTGCCTGTTGGTTTTTTTCTCCGTTGAACATGATGCATGTTTATGTCTGTTCGTGAAACTTGTTGCATCTGGGTTATTTCATCAGGGATCTTAATGTATCTTGATTTATATCTTTGGAAAACTTGTTATAATTTTATTTTTTCTTCGTGAAAATTGTTGCATGTTGATTTTTTTTCTTCGTGAGACTTGTGTATTGATTTTTTTCTCCTCGTGAAACCAGTTTTGTTCACGGAACTTGTTGCGTGCTGATTTTTTGTTTGAGAAACTTAATATATCTTGATATTTTTCTTCGTGATACTTATTGTATGTTGATTTATTCTTTCGGGAAACTTAAATTACCATGATATTTTTCTTTGTGAAATTTGTTGCATGTTGTTTTTTTTCTTGTTGAAACATAATGCATGCTGATTTGTGTTGCTGAAATTTGCTGCATGCTGATTATTTCTTTAATAAACGTAATGAATCCTTATATGTGTCTTCGAGAAACTTGCTATATTTTTATTTCTTCTTCATGAAACTTGTTGCATGATAATTTTTCTCTAATTGAAACTTGTACATCAATTTTTCACCTCCTGCAACAAGTTCTTGGAACGTATTGCGTGATGATTATTGTTAATTAATAATTGATCTCAATAATTTCCTTAGTGAAACTTGTTGTATGAGGATTTATTCTTTCGTGAAACTTAATTTATATAATATTTTTTTGTCGTGAAACTTGTTGAATGTTGGTTTGTTCTCCTTGGAACATGATACATGTTGATTTTTGTTCGAGTAACTTGTTGCATGTAGAATATTTCTTCAGGAAAATTAATGTATCTTGAGATATGTCTTTGAAAAACTTGTTATATTTTTATTTCCTCGTCATAAAACTTGTTGCATATTAATATTTCTCTTCGTGAAACTTGTACATTGATTTTTCTCCTCGTGAAACCGATTTTGCTCGCAGAACTTGTAGCCAGATGATTTTTGAAATAGCTGATTTTTGTTCGTGAAACATGCTGCATGCGGATTATTTTTTCAAAAAACTTAATGTATCCTGATTTATGTCTTCGAAAAACATATCATATTTTTATTCCTACTTCATTAAAGTTGTTGCATGATGATTTTTCTCTTCGTTAAACTCATACAAACATTTTTCTTTTCGTAAGACCGGTGTGGTTCGTGGAACTTGTTGCATGCTGATTTTTGTTCGTGAAACTTAATTCATCTTGATACTTTTCTTCGTGAAACTAACATGATGATTTATTTTTTCGGGAAACTTATTTTATCATGATATTTTATTAGCGAAATTTGTTGCATACTGGTTTTTATTCCTGAAACATGATGCATGCGGATTTTTTAAAATAAAAACATAGCAAGTTTCGCGAAGACATAAGTCAGAAT
The DNA here is from genome assembly GCA_027921565.1 of Artemia sinica. Taxonomy (NCBI): domain Eukaryota; kingdom Metazoa; phylum Arthropoda; class Branchiopoda; order Anostraca; family Artemiidae; genus Artemia; species Artemia sinica. Next base: position 62,382,645 of record CM051261.1, on the reverse strand, counting down.
ACATTATGTTTATTGAAGAAATAATCAACATGCAGCTAGTTTGACGACCAAAAATCAGCATACAATCATGTGCAATCATGAAGAAAATACGAACATGCAACAAGTTTCACGAAGAAAAATATAATGGTGTGTTAAATTTAACGAAAGAATAAATAAACATACAATAAGTTTCACGACGAAAAAATTTCAAGATAAGTTAAGTTTCAAAAACAAAAAACAGCACGCAACATGTTCCATGAACAAAACCATTTTTGGAAGGAGAAAAAATTATTATACATGTCTCGCAAACAGAAAAAAACAACTTGCAACAAGTTTCATGAAGAAGTAATAAAAACATAACTAATTCTTCAAACACGTAAATCAAGATAGCTCGTACATTGAGTTTCCTGAAGAAATAATCCGCTTGCAACAAGTTTCACGAACAAACGTCATCAAGCATCAGATGTCACGAAGAACAAACAATATGCAACATATTTGAAATGAATTAGCATGCAACAAGTTTCACGAAGAAAAAACAACATACATTACGTTTCACGAACAATAAATCAACATGCAACAAGTTTCACGAACCAAAAAAATACATACAAAACATTTCACGGAGAAACGAATTTCCCGAATAGGAACTCAAAATAAAAGAAGTTTTACGAGGAAAAATTTACATGCAACAGGTTTTACGAAGAAATAATCCAAATACAACATGTTTCATGAACAAATAAATCAGTCTGTAGCTAGTTTCAGAAAAGAAAAAATAACGTCGAACATGTTTTACGAAGAGAAAGAAATATAACATGCAACATAAGTTACGAAGGAAAAATCAACTTTCATGAAGATAGAATAAAAAAAATAAGTATCACGAAGAAAAAATCGACATACATTGACTTTCCTTGAAAATTCTGAAAGAGTCAATTGATTCGAAAAAAGTCTTTTTTCAGAGTGTTTTTTCAGTGGCAGTAATGTTATAAGGAAGCGCATTAGTATCTAAAGGTGCAGGCCACCCAACAAAATAAAGTTTAACATACACGTTTATTTCAGTTAAGAGACTTTCCCATAGCAAAACGGCATTTTCAGCCACTTTGTGATGCAAAAGAGAATTCTACCCAAAAGAAGGCCAAGAAAGCTATTGTGTGAAAATTCTGAGATAGGTAATTAATTCAAAAAAACTATGCGCTTATTGAGCCTTGAGTTTCAGAGGCAGCAATGCCGTACGGTAGCATATCGGTTTCTAAAGATGCAGGTAGCCCTACAAAATAGTAGCTAACATTGCAACTTATTTTAGTTAAAAAGACTGTCCCATGGTAAAGTGGGATTTTCAGCCATATTTTAATGCAAAACAAGAATTCTAGCCAAAATCAGTCATAAAGCTATTGCATGAAAATTCTGTGATAGTCCATTGATTTAGAATAATCGAAAATCTGTACGCATATTGAACCTCGAGTTTCAGAAACAGTAATACCGTACGGTAACGCATTTGTTTCTAAAAGTGCAGGTAGTGCTACGAAACAACGATTAACAAAGACATTTATTTTAGCCAAAAAACTGTCCCTTTGCAAAGCAGCGTTTTCAACCCTTTTGTGTCCACAACAAGAATTCTACCCAAAACAGTCAAAAACCCTATCGCTTGAAAATCCTGAGATAGACAATTGATTCCAAAAACTATAAACATATTGAGCCTCGAGTTTCAGAGGCAGTAATGCCATACTGTAGCACATTCGTTTCTAAAGGTGAAGGTATTCCTACAAAATGAAGGCTAAAATAGACATTTATTTTAGCCATAAAGACTGTCCCATAGCATAGCAGTGTTTTCAGATATTTTTTTTTGCAAAAAAAAAGAATTCTAGCCAAAAGAAATAAAAAAAGCTATTGCGTGAAAATTCTGAGACAGTCAATTGATTTAGAATTATCAACAATCTATACGCATATTGAGCCTTGAGTTTCAGAGTCAGTGATGCCTTACGGCAGGGCATTTTTTTTAAAAGGTGCATGTAGTCCTACTAAATAACGGTTAGCACAGACATTTATTTTAGCCAAAAAGACTGTCCCATAGCAATGCGGCGTTTTGAGCCATTTTGTGGTATAAAACAAATGATGCTAGCCAAAAAAGGTAAAAAAAAGCTATTGCATGAATATTCTGTGATAATGAACTGATTTAGAATTATCAAAAATTCACACGCATATTGAGGCTCTAGTCTCAGAGGCAGTATTGGTGTACGGCAGCATATTCATTTCTAAAGGGGCAAGTTGCCCTACAAAATAACAGTTAACATAGACGGTTATTTCAGTCAAACAGACTGTCCCACAGCAAAGTGGCATTTCTAGCAATTGTTTGGTGTAAAACCAGAATCCTACCCAAAAGAAGGCCAAGAAAGCTATTGTGTAAAAATTCTGAGATGGTTAACTGATTTAGATTTATTGAAAAACTATACCCATATTGAGCCTCGAGTTTCAGAGGCAGTAATGGCTTAAGGTAGCTCATTCGTTTCTAAAGGTGCAGGAATTCGTACAAAATAACGGTTAACATAGATATTTATTTTTGGTAAAAAGACTTTCCCACAACATAGTTGCATCCATGATCTTTCTTCTAGGAAAACAAAATGCAAAACTATTTATTTTTACTCATAGAAGCTTTGTAAAACGTGAAGATTTGTGAAGCATATAAATCTTTACCTCTAATAACAACCCCCTTGGAATTGTTTGTTAGGGTTGGTTAGCCACATATTTTCACGGTGATGTAAAATACGCATACTCGTGGCTCAAAGAAATGTAGTATTTTTATTAAAAGCTCTCAAAGTATTATAATGTTGGTTAAATTATCATCTAATGTCGATCCTCCCTCCAGAATTGGTTGCTAGAACCTCTACCTTTCATTAATTCATGGTCCTTTTTGGCTTGTATTTTATCCTTTATAAGTTTTTTTATGTTTTATTTTTTGTTTGTTGTGTTATAACTGCTTTTTTCTGTGCCTTAATAATGCTTCTAAATTTGTTTTTATTAATAAAACTTTTATTTAAAAAAGTCTGTCTCTTTTCAGACTTATTGATCAAGGATAAAACTTCAATGCTTAATCATTTACGAAATGAAGAATCTAACGGCAGTAGTACGTAACACCTGCTGTGCAAATTAACCTAACTAGGTCGTATTAGAACATTGCAGAAACAAGCAGGTGTAACTAATAATGCAAAAATCAATATGATTAGGATGCTTTGCGCTCTTATGCGTGAAAGGGTTGGAAATATATGATCAATTTATCCATTTTAGTGTGCGCGAACAGGGGATTCTTCTTGCGCGGAATTGGTTATTTCTTAGAATTTATTTCCCAAATCAAAATATTAGAAAGGCGTTCATAGTCCAAATGTCTAAGGTGCTGTTCCATTGGATGGAAATGTTCTTTCAAATCCTAATCTTTGGTTAATAAAGTTTACCTGAGAGAATTGTAGTGAAAGAAAATGAAATCTCATAATGTATTACGTAACACCCACGTGTTTGTCCTCGACAATTTTAACCGGGGATCACACACAGGGCCTGAAGAAACATATCACGCTAGAATGTCTCATCCGTAACACTGTTAAACATTCCCTATTACGTAAGAAATAAAGAAACTTTTGAAAAAACCTCTTGGAAAAAATGGCTTGAAATGTCTTGAAACATCATAAAAAAACGCCTTGGAAAAAAGAAAAAAATTCCTTGAAAGAGAAAGAAATCCTGAAAGAACATCTTGAAATATCTTAGAATGTCTTGAAAAAATATCTTGGTATGTCTTGAAACCTTTTTAAAACTTCTTGGAAAACAAATGCTTTGAAGGAAAACAAAAACGTCTTGAAAAAAAAACACCTTGAAAGAAAAGTAAATCCAGAAGAAAAAATCTCTTAAAGTGTTATGTAACATCCCAAACGTGCATCGTCATTACGTAACACCCCCATGTATGTGCTGCCACTATATAACACCAACATGTATCCTGTAGTAACGTAACCCCCACATATGCACCTTCTCAGTTACAAGCGGGCCTCAACCACTTGACTAAAGGTTTCTAACAAATGACTACTATTGCATTAATAGATACAGGCGGGCCCAAAGGCAATCCATACAAGCATTCTGGGAGGGAAGTACCCCTACCATAAAATGGGCCCACCATACAAGAGGATCATCATACAAGAGGAACATCACACATCAATACACAACACCATCAATGCATCAATACACAACACCATCCATATAATAACATCCATACATTCATACAAGAAATATCAAATAAACATCACTACAATCAGAAGCTACGCTATAGCGTTGCTTATAGTAAAGGCCATACGGCTTCAATGTTCTATTATTATTATTTTTTTCCCAGAGGCACTTCAAATGGAAGGAATCGTCGTAGAAACTTCAAAAAAGGCTCATTCAATTGGAAATTGAGAGTTTTAGTGCCCATCTTAAGGGTAAAAAGTGATCGGAAGGCAACTAACATCCCTTCCACGCCCACCAATTCCCCAAACAAATGTAATGAAAATTTTGAGAGGGCCATTTTTTCAGCGTAGTTGATTTCCAGATATAAATTATGTTTTTGAGGAGGAGACTGCTACAGAGCCCTCAAGGCAAGAGTTGTAAGTTATTTCCTGGGGGCATACAAGGTTTTTATAGAAAGGTTTGTCGTAGAAATTTTAAAAAGGACTCATTCAATTGGAAATTCAAAGGGCTAGTGCCCTTTTTAATTGTCGAAAATGATTGGAGGGCAATTAACCCCCCTCTCTCGCCCACCTTGTCCCCAAACAAATCCAATGAAAATTTTGAGATAGCTTTTTGTGTTCAACGTGGTTGAAAATTCAGGAAATTAGGTATTTGGAGATAACAACCCCCCACAGCCCTCAGAGCATGGGTTGTAAGTTATGCCCTGGGGGAATATAAGGTTTTCATAGTAAGCGTTGTCGTAGAAACTTCAGAAAGGGCTCATTCGATTGGAAATTTAAATGGCTAGTTCCCATTTTTAATAGTCGAAAGTGATTGGAAGGCAGCTAACACCCTTTCCACGCCCACCATTTCCCAAAACACATCCAATCAAAATTTTGAGAAAGCCATTTTGTTCAACGTAGTTGAAACTTATAGAAATTATATGTTTGAGCAGGACATTCCCCCCAGAGTCTTCAAGGCAAGGGTTATAACTTATGCCTTGGGGACAATTATGGTTCTTATGGAAGTAAAGCTCGTATAAACTTCAGAGAGGGCTCATTTGATTGGAAATTGAAAGTTCTAATTCACTTTTTAACCGTCAAAAGATATCGGAGGGTAACCAGCTCCCCCCCCAAACCCTTTATTTCCAAATGCATCCGATAAAAATTTTGAAGTAGCTATTTTGTTAAAAATAGTTCAAAGATCCTATATCAAAAATTCCGGTGTCAACACGACCCCCAGGGTCCAGGGACAGGCTTTGTAAGTTATGCCCTGGGGGCATATATGGATCTTATGGAAGGGATGCTCGTATTAACTTCAAAGAGCGATCATTTGATTGGCAAACAAAAGTTCTAGTTCACTTTTTAAGAGTCAAAAGAGATTTAAGGGCACCTAGCCCTCCCCCCCCCCCCTTCACGACCTTTTTTCCTCAAACCCATCCGATAAGAGCTTTGACATAGCCTTTTTTAAAAATAGTTCAAAGACCATATAACGAAAACTCCGGGGGAGACACACCCCCTCAGGTCCCGAGGGCAGGTGTTGTAGGTTATACCCTGGGGGAATATATGGTTCTTATTGAATGGATGCTCGTAAAAACTTCAGAGAGGGCTCATTTGATTGGAAATTGAAAGTTCTAGTTAAGTTTCTTAGAGATTGTAGGGCAACTCCCCTTTTTCCCCAAATGCACCCAATAAAAATTTTGAGAAAGCCATTAAGTTACGAATTGCTCAAAAGTCAGATAACAAAACTCAGGTGTCGTCACAACCCACCAGAGCCCAGGGGCAGGCGTAGAGAGCTCATTTGATTGGAAATTGATAGTTCGAGCTCAATTTTAATAGTCAAAAGAGATCCGAGGGCAGATAGCCCCCCCCCCCCAACGGCTTCTTTGTCCAAACCCATTTGACGAAAATTTTGAGATAGACATTTTGTTAAAAATAGTTCAAAGATCGGATAAGAAAAACTCCAGTGTCAATACAACCCTCCAGGGCCCAGGGGAAGGCGTTCTAATTTATGCCTTAAGGGCATGTATGGTTCTTATGAAAGGGATGGTCGTATAAACTTCATAGAGGGTTCATTTGATTGGAAATTGAAAGTTCTAGTTCACTTTTTAAGATTCAAGAGGGTTAAGGGCAACTAGCCCCCCCCCCCCTTGCCCTTTTTCACCAAACCAATCTGATACAAATTTTGAAATAGCCAGCTATTTCAGTTACAGTTCAATAACTGTAACTGTTCTGTACAACTGTATATAGAAATTTCATGGGGACTTTAAGACACATCAAAATACACTAATTAGAACTAGATAAAGAATTGGCTACGCAAATACTCCAAGAAATTCTCTCAAACTAAAAATGCTAAAATAATTAAAATTACTGCCATACTTAAAATAAGGTTAAAATTAGACCCCGGTGCCGCGCCGGTGGATCGACCGAACGCCGCCGACTAGAGACACGGTCGAATGCCGCCGACGTTTCGTAACGCCACCGGCGTTCCGCAGGCACGCCACCGCCAGCAGATGTGGCGGCGTTTGGTCGACTTTAATAAATTAATTTTGCGGCAATTCTTTAATGTGTCAACCGCAAAGTTGGAGCTTTTTCTTCTCGTGTGGTTTAGTATTTCGATTTTCCTGATTAGAAATCAAGCAGAGCTTGCACTATCCCCAAATTTTTGGGTATTTCGCCGAAAATCTATGCGTCACCCCGAAAAAATTTGGTTCCCCGAATCCCCGAAAATCACGCAATCACGGTGCCACCCCTAGCGATTTATAACCAGTGACTTTCCCTGCCAAATATTACTTAGCATACCATAATTCTTCACTACTCTCTTATTCATTAATTTTCGTCTCTTTTGTTACTTTGAATAAAAACCAGACAGATGCAATATGCAATTGCAGATATTGTAATATCCACAGTTCTTCATATGTTGACAAAAAAAGTATCGTCTTTATGAAATGAGTTTAAATCCTTTCGAATTCAGTTTCCCAATCGCTATTTCTTACATCATTCGTAGTCAAGAATTTTAGTTTCTAGTTGAATAGAATTATAGAACATATTCACTACTATACAGCTTCAGCATTCAGTTGGATTTTGAAATTGACAGCCGACAGATTGTTTTTACAACTGAATTGTAAGTTTGCTGATTTTTTTTTTCTGTTTTCAGATAAGATTTTCTTAATGTTTAATACTCAATTGTTGAACGCCTGATAGAAAATACAATCTTCTTTCTGAAACATTTTTACCGCCTCCCCCTCCCCCCCAAAAAAACAAAAAACAACAAAACCTTCTATTGAAACAAAATTTAGCTATAGACTAAGCTATGTATAAGGATGGGGAACTAAAGATTGAACCGGAAGTTACCCCAAAAATATGATTCATAAATAAATTGTAAATTATTGCCTATAGGGGGGGGGGGGGGTCTATCATTTTTAAATGATAATACCTCATTTTTTTTATTGAAAGAAGGGATGTCACAAAGATAATTATTTTTTTCATTTAAAGTTGAGACAGAAGAAAATGATATTAAATTCTCTGGGAAACCATTGAAATATTTTGATAGACCCAGGGCCCCCCATTAGGACTTGTTCATTGTCTTGGGTATTTTGCAATTTCTCATAGGCGATTTCTAATTTTTTTTCAAGGAACATTAAGCTGTGTAACGTTATTTTGCGCGTTTGTTTGAACCATATAGTGACTTAGTTAATTATTAAGTAAATTATTTTTCTAATGAAAGCTGAAACGGTACCCTATTAAGGTAATATCCAGAGAGGGGGTAGGGAGGTATTACATTTAAATGATAATATCTCGACATTTTTTTTATTGAAAGCAGGGATCTCAAAAAGTCATTTTTTTTTAATTTAAAGCAGAGACAGCATCCTATCAAGATGGTATCCAGAAAGGGGGGGGGTAGTGAGCTATTATATTTAAATGATAATACCTCGTTTTTTTTGAAAGCAGGGTTGCCAATAAGTTAATTATTTTTTTTTTTATTTAAAGCAGAGACGGTATCCTATCAAGATGGTATCCAGAGGGGGGGGGCATAGGGAGTTATTATATTTAAGTGATAGGTCCTTGATTTTTTTTTTTTTTATTGAAAGCAGGGATGCCAAAAAGTTGAAAAGTTGACAAGAATTAACAAGATTTTCGTGAGTTATACTTGATACAGCACTTGCATGGTTTTATCGTCAAAAGGGAAAGGACCATATGCATCCAGTCTGTTTTTTTTTTTCTTATTGATGAAACGGGTTTACTTTGAAAACATTCATTCATAGGTAGCAGGCAGATTCACACTAAAACGAATTGGTGTGACGAAAGCGATATCGACATTAAAAGGCCAAGTTATAATAAAAGCTTTCAATTTGGGAGGTTCAAGGAGGAGTCTTTGACAGTCTTATGACCTCAGGGTAATAGATGTTGCAATGTTCTTACGTATCTACAGTGGTTTAAAAAGTTCAGTCACCTCACAAATGATTACGAAAAATATGCACAAATAAACAAATGTAGCATTTGGAATATTATAACACTTTTTTCAAAGCTTTGAAGAAAAGCAAAAAAGGCTAAATATCCCTAACTACGCTTGAAAGCTATTTTAAAAAGAAACTCTTTGGAGATTTTCATGGACATGACCATAGCAGAAGCTTTGAGCCTGGGTGGGGATCAAAGAGGAGTCTTTGAGTATTTTGACCACAGGTGACTTATTGTTGCGACTTTCTTAAATTTGGTAATTTTTGTGAGCATTTGGAAATCAAAGCTTATACTCAATAACTGATGCTAAGTGTCTAACATTTTGCTTGGATTAAAAGTGACGAACTAGGATAAAAATCTCAACATCTTCCTGGAGCTACTTCAGTCTGCATATTATTTCATTTAATTACATTTAAAACGGATGAGCTTTTCATTTTTTACCTAAGAAAATAGCTGGCTCTTCATTTTTCTTCATACCGAATAAACCATTACGTGTTTTTTGTTTCATTGTAATTGAAGTGTTCTCGTGTGAAGTATTCATCATGTATTTTTCAATTTGATAAATTTACTCCTTTTAGATGCAGTTTATGATTTGGCTGATATTAGGTATTTATCAGTTTATAATTTCGAATGAATCCCCAAAAGAAAAAATGAATAATATCCAAAAGAGCAGCCAAAAGTAATAAAAAAGCCTCAGTTCAGCCTTAGCATACATGACATATGTTCTATAAAGAAGCCAAAAAAACTTTCAAATGCATTTTTTTAAAACTGTTATTAAAAACCAGTTTTTAATACAAGAAGACTTTTTAGGAATCCAAAAGAGCAAAAAAACAATCGTTATCAAAGTCGCCTATTTCAACTGTTTTAAAGGTGAAAAAACAGATATAGGCAAAGTACATTATGAAAAAATTAAGCTTCTAAGTTCAAAGTTATATTCAAAGTTTTTACCCAGATATCTGACGAATTTTGTGATACGGTATTTGAAGTTTTGTATGCAGTAATGCTCGATGAAAAAAAAACTACTAATTTTGATAATTATTTATGTTAAGAATACATAGCTAATAAACACTTCAACTACTCGTATTATGCAAGGGCTCTGAAACGCCACAGTCATTTCGTTTCTACCAGATTTCTACTTCTCTTGATAAATAACGAAGAACACCAGTTTCCAGGCAGCGACTTGTGAAGTTTTGAACTCATGATTAGGTGCGAATCTGATGTAAATTTAAGCTGTGATTTGAGAAAGACTGATGAAAACATTAATGTTTGCGGTCAACAAAGATAGCGCCGGCAGCACGCCGCCAACATGTTACCGGCGGCGCGCCGCCGACATTTTACCGGCGGCCCAGTGCGGTGCGCTGTTTTTGGCCCTGCCGCCACCGGTGTTCCCTCATCGGCGCGGCGCCGGGGACTAGTTAAAATACATACTCTGCGATAGATGCAAAATTGCTTTGGCACACAAAATTCGATTAAGGTCAATTAGAAAGAGTCCTGATCTCTCGGAGTCAGCAAATGAAATGGTCTAACCACCCCTATTGAAGCTATTTTTTCAATCTATTCATTAATATATAAATAAATAGATCTTAAAGCGAGTAATGCCTAGATTGAATATAAAAATCAAGCTTAAAACGAAAATAAATATTTTCTTATTGAAGTATAAATGAAACTTAAAACAAACAGAAATTAAATAAACAATCAATGCAAACAAACATGCAATAGATATTAATGTAAATGAATAAATAAATCTTAAATCGAGTGAAACTTAAATTGAATATGCAAATCAAGCTTGAATCGAATAAAAATAACTACAAACAAGAGTTTGGGTATCGCCTCCTCTCACTTCAGAAGCCTAAAACCTACTGCGTCATTGGTGCTCTACTGAAAACGAATTATATTATAAATGTTTTCTTTTGTACTTAATATTGAAAATAAGTATTAAAATTACAGTAAAATTTTGAACTGATGAACTTTCAGCAATTAATATCATTATACATCAAATATTCAGTTTAATTTATTAGTTCTTGCCAAGATTGTTCAAGACAAATATAGTTTCACTACAAACAAAATTTGGATAATGCTCCTTTCTTTAACTGTAAAACCTAAAGCCTGCTGCGTCATTGGCGCTTCACTGAAAACAAATTATAATACAAATTTATTCTTTTTCCAGTTCTTACAGCATTAAAAATAAAAATTACAGTGAAAACAAAATCTTGAACTGATGGATCTTTCAACAATTAATATCATTATATATCTAATATTCAGCTTGATTTTGTTTATGCTTTCCAAGACTGTTTAAGACTCATATAGTTTTCAGTAAAGCGTCAATGACACAGTAGATTTTAGGCTTCTGCAGTAAGAGAAGGCGATACCCAAAACTCTTGTTTGTAGTTACTTTTATTCGATTCAAGCTTGATTTGCAAACTCAATTTAAGTTTCACTCGTTTTAAGATTTATTTATTAATTTACATTAATATCTATTGTAGGTTTATTCGCATAGATTGTGTATTTAATTTTTGTTCGTTTTAAGTTTCATTTATACTTCAATAGCAAAATATTTTTTTCGTTTTAAGCTTGATTTTCATATTCAATCTAAGCATTACCCGCTTTAAGATCTATTTATTTATTTATAATTTTACTTGTTGTATGTTTTTTGCTATGATTATTTATTTAATTTATTTTCGTTTTGGGATTCATTTATTCTTTAATAGTTAATTTCTGGTCTTTTTGAGTTTAAATTTTAATATGTATTTGTATCTGCTGAGCTTAAGTTAAAATGGCCTTTACTTTTCTTTGAAAAACTTATTTTTCGGAAAGTTTTTTTTATTTAATAAACAATAAACTTCCATACCCATAAACATCAGAATAAACATAAAGAAATGACGGATGGGTGCTTATGTGTATTGTATGGTGTTTATTTGAATGTTAACGTGCAGGGATGTTTGGATTGTTATTGTTTATTGCATTGATGTTAATTTGAAATTTATGTGTATGGATATAATGATGTTATTGTATTGATGGTGTTGTGTATTGATGTATGGTTAATTTTGGGTATTGATGTATATTAGGCCCGTCGTATGGTGGGGGGACTGTCCGTTTGGAATAATAGATCTTTTGTGATCTTTTTTTGAGCATCATTTATGGCATCCTCCTGAGAATATGCAAAGCACGATGATTTGAGATGCATACTAGACAGAAAATTTCTTCTGATGTTGGGCTCCCTGTCCCCCCTCCAGACCCCCCTCCTTTTCCCCCCTCCCCACACCAACAGCCCCCCACCCAACTTTTTTTGACATAGTTTTTTTTTGGCAACTTTTTTTCCACGTCTTAAAATTACATCCAATATACATCTAGCAAAAAGAATCACCTGAGATATTTTAGAAGTATAAAATAAGGATGGTATTTGGATGTGAATAACAGTTTGGTATTGATTTCTATGGTTTGATCTGAATTTCTAGGGTTGGACCTGATTTATACAGTTTGGTCTTGATTTTTATGACTATATCTATATTTTAAGAGGATGGCCTCAAATTCTGCAGTTTGGTCTTGATTTTTATGAATATATCCGGATTTTAAGAGGATGGCCTCAATTTCTGCAGTTTGGTCTAGAGTTTTATTTCTTTGTATAGCTCACGATTTCAAAATTTTTTTATTGATGTCATTGTTATGGTCAGGATTTTCAGGGTTTACCCTGATTTTCATGAATTTGTATGGATTTCTATGCAATGCTCATGATTTCTATGAATTCATCCAGAGCATGTAAGACACTTGTCCAGAACTTTGAAAAAACTTTTAAGGTGAAACGCCAAGCCTTTTGATTGGTAAGTGAGAATTAAAAATTAATGTGAAAACACTTTTGCATAGCACAAACTCAACTATTAGGTAAATTCCAAATCTCTTAATTGGCGAGTGAGTATCAAAAATTAATACGAAAACACTTTTGCATAGAACAAATTCAACCACTTGGTATATTTCAAGTCTTTTAGTTGGCGATTGAGTATAAAAAATTAATGTGAAAACTCTTTTGCATAGAACAAACTCAACTACTTGGTAGATTCCAAGTCTTTTAATTGGTGACTGAATATAAAAAATTAATAAGAAAAACCTTAGGCATAGAACAAACTCCGCTACATGGTAAATTCCAAGTCTTTTAATTAATTAATCAGTATTAAAATTGATAAAATAGCACTTTTGCATGGAACAAACTCAACTACTTGGTAAATTCCAAACCTTTTAATTGATAAGTGAGTATCAAAAATTCATAAAAAAGCACTTTTGTAAAGAACAGACTCAGCTACTTGGTAAATTCCAGATCTTTAAATTTATGAGTGAGTATCAAAAATTAATAAGAAAAAACATTTGCATAAAAAAACTCAACTACTTTGTAAATTCCAAGTCTTTTGGAGTATCAAAAATAAATAAGAAAACACTTTTGTGTAGAACAAACTCAACTACTTGGTAAATTCCAAGTCTTTTAATTGGTGACAAAGTAACAAAATGAATAAAAAGCACTTATACATGGAACAAACTCAACCAAGTGGGAAATTCCAAGTCTTTTAATCGGTGAGTGAGTAACAAAAATTAATAAAATAGCACTGTAGTATAGAACAAAATCAACTACTTGGTAAATTCGATGTCTTTTAATTGATAACAGGGTATCATAAATTAATAAGAAAACATTTTTTATAGAACAAAATCAACTACTTGGTAAATTCGATGTCTTTTAATTGATAACAGAGTATCATAAACTAATAAGAAAAATATTTTTTTATAGAACAAAATCAACACTTTGTAAATTCCAAATCTTTCAATTGTGGAGTGAGTAACAAAAATTAATAAAAAAGCATTTTAGAACAAAACAAACTCAACTACTTGGTAAATTCCAAGTCTTTCAATTGGTGAGTGAGTAAAAAAAAATTAATAAAAAAGTACTAAAGCATAGAATAAACTCAACTACTTGGTAAATTCCATGTCTTTTGAGTATCAAAAATTTATTAAAAAATAGTACTTTTGCATATAAAACAAACTCAACTACATGGTAAATTCCAGGTCTTTTAATTTATGCCTACTACTACTACTTACATGTCACCACAGCACCAAGCCGCCTGAGGCAATTTATGACTGAATACAGAAAATTAATAAAAAAGCACTTTAGTATAGAAAAAACTCAGCTACTTGGTAAATTCCAAGTCTTTCAATTGGTGAGTGAGTAACAATAATTAATAAAAAAGTACTAAAGCATAGAATAAACTCAACTACTTGGTAAATTCCATGTCTTTTGAGTATCAAATATTTATTAAAAAAAGCACTTTTGCATATAAAACAAACTCAACTACATGGTAAATTCCAGGTCTTTTAATTGATGGCAGAATATAAAAAAAACAATAAAAAAGCACTTTAGTATAGAACAAACTCAACTACTTGGTAAACTCCAAGTCTTGCAATTGATGACTGAATTTCAAAATTCATAAAAAAGCACTTTAGCATAGAAAAAACTCAGCTACTTGGTAAATTCCAAGTCTTTTAATTGATGAGCGAGTATCACAAATTAAAAAAAACTTATGCATAGAACAATCTCAGCTACATGGTAAGTTCCAAGTCTTTTAATTGATGACTGAGTGTCAAAAATTAATAAAAAACCTTACGCATAGAATAAACTCAGCTACTTGGTAAATTTCAAGTCTGTTAATTGATGAGTGAATAAAAATAAATTAATAAAAAAAACACCTAATGAATAGAACAAACTCAAATACTTGGTAAATTCAAAGTCTTTTGATTGATGACTGAGCATCAAAAATCAATAAAAAACACACTTTTGCATAGAAAACTCAACTACTTGATAAATATCAAGTCTTTTAATTGATGACTGAGTATCTAAAATAAATAAGAAAAGACATTTGCGTAGAACAAACTCAACTACTTGGTAATTTCTTAGTCTTAGTAATTATGAGTTAGTATACAAAATTAATAAAAAGAGCACTTTCGCTCTTAATTGAACCTAAGGTTCACGGATCCAAGAGACGAAAAACATCTAATTTCATGTCCATGGTACCAAAGCTTCCTAATATAAAGAAAAGTCTTAATTCAACCTTAGACACATGGATCCAATAGACGGAAACACACATTAATTTCCTGAGTATCAAAAATTAATAAAAAAGCACTTTTGCATTGAACAGACTCAGCTACTTGGTAAATTTCAGATCTTTTAATTGATGAGTGAGTATCAAAAATTATTAAGAAAACACATTTGCATAGAACAAACTCAATTACTTGGAAAATTCCAAGTCTTTAGTGAGTATCAAAAATAAATAAGAAAACCCTTTTGTATAGAACAAACTCAACTACTTGGTAAATTCCAAGTCTTTTAATAGGTGACTGAGTTACAAAAATGAATAAAAATCACTTATGCATGGAACAAATTCAACCAATTGGTAAATTCCAAGTCTTTCAATTGGTGAGTGAGTAACAAAAATTAATAAAATAGCACTTTAGTATAGCACAAAATCAACTACTTGGTAAGTTCGATGTCTTTTAATTGATGACAGAGTATCATAAAGAAAAAACTCAACTACTTGGTAAATAAAAAATTAATAAAAACACTTTGGAATAGAACAAACTCAGCTACTTGGTAGATTTCATGTCTTTAATGAGTATCAAAAATTAACAAGAAAACACTTTTGTATAGAACAAACTGAACTGCTTGGCAAATTCCAAGTATTTTAATAGGTGACTGAGTAACAAAAATGGATAAAAAAAGCACTTTTGCATAGAACAAACTCAACCTCTTGGTAAATTTCAAGTCTTTCAATTGGTGAGCGAGTAACACAAATTAATAAAAAAGCACTTTAGCATAGAACAAACTCAACTACTTCGTAAATTCCAAGTCTTTCAACTGGTGAGTGAGTAACAAAAATTAATAAAAAAGCACTTAGCATAGAACAAACTCAACTAATTGGTAAATTCAATGTGTTTTAATTGATAACAGAGTATAAAAAAATAATAAGAAAACATTTTGTATGGAACATACTCAACTACTTGGTAAATTCTGAGTCCATTAAGTGGGGACTGAGTATCAAAAACTAATAAAAATCACTTTTCATAAAACAAACTCAACTCAATGGTAAATTCCAGGTCTTTTCATTGATGACCGAATATAAACAATTAATAAAAAAACCCTTTAGCCTAGAACAAACTAAGGTACATGGTAAATTCCAAGTCTTTATATTGGTGAGTGAGTAACGAAAATTAATAAAAAAACACTTTAGCGTAGGACAAACTCAAGTAGTTAGTAAATTCCAAGTCTTTTAATTGATGAGTGAGTATCAAAATTTAACGAAAAAAACCTTATGCATAGAACAATCTCTGCTACTTGGTAAATTCGAAGTCATTTGATTAATGGTGTTTAATAAAAATTAATAAAAACCTTATGCATAGAACAAACTCAGTTACTTGGTAAATTCCAAGTCTTTATATTGGTGAGTGAGTAACAAAAATTAATAAAAAAGAACTTTAGCATAGGAAAAACTCAAGTACTTAGTAAATTCCAAGTCTTTTAATTGATGAGTGAGTATCAAAAATTTATGAAAAAAACCTTATGCATAGAACAATCTCTGCTACTTGGTAAACTCGAAGTCATTTGATTAATGAGTGTTTAATAAAAATTAATAAAAAACCTTATGCATAGAACAAACTCAGTTACTTGGTAAATTCCAAGTCTTTATATTGATGACTGAGTTTCAAAAATTAATAAGAAAACACATTAGCGTAGATGAAACTCAACTACTTGGTAATTTTCAAGTCTTTTACTTGATGAGTGAGTATCAAAAATTAATGGCGCACCATACTAAGTGAATCTAAATGAACGTCACTGTTTTCATGTCTCTCTCACTATGCCCTTGAGTCTGAGCGTGTGTGCTGCAATCTATAACTTGAGGTGAAAAGAGGGCAGCAGTTGAAGTAGTCCAAAGGTGTCGCCATGCTTTTTTAAATGTAAAGAACTCACTGACAGTTTTTTTTTATGTTGCTGACTCCATATTAATCTATGGCTGGTCATTGACACTAGTTTTTAAGACTTTTCTTTATATTTGGAATTGTTGGTATAAGGGACATGAACATGATGTCCCGTATTTTTGGTGGTAGGCCTGATAGTGACTTTGATAGTGACTTAGTAGTGAAATGGCCTCAATCCACACAGAGTGGATAAGTTGTTTTTCATTCACGATAACTATAGCCACATCCCGCAGTTCTAATTATTATTATTATTATAAATTTATTGCACATCATAAATGTAAGATACAACACTGATGGAGTAATAATGAAAGAAAAGGAAAAGAAACAAATAAATTCTGACAAATACAAACAAAACCAAAAAAAAAAATAAGCTCATCAACAATTACAAAATATTTACACTAACTTACAATTGCAGTACAAGACGAGTTAGAGGTGAGTCAGTAAGAAACTGCTTCGGCGGCAAGCTCTTGCTTCTATCTCCCTAATTTTAATCACTGGTTTAATTATTCCATAACGGCTGCTAATAATAACTATTTGCAAACACCAAGGGCAAACGTAACAAAAATTTTGCCAACTTATAATAATGGGTACACAGCTGTCGTTTTTGCGTAACTTTTATTAACTCCCAGAGTGGGGATATATATAGAATAGAACGCCTAACTACAGCGTTGAATATTTTAGCAAGAGTCGAGTTATTAACACTATTTCTCAAGCTTACTGCTTTTCCATAACATTTTGTAACAGACCGAGACACATTATCTTTAATAAGCCCGATAGTAGATCTAGTTGTAGAACCATAATCAATGCATTGATACCGCAAACGATCCAATTCATAAATAACAATACCTTTGATATCTAGCGAAGTAAAAAAGTATACTTTGCAGGCTAGTTAAATATACAAAACCCTGATTTAGATACATTTACAGCAAGGCCCATAAACTTATAAAGTTCAACAATCTTAGCAAGGTTATCCCGTAGCCCGGAAATAGAAAAGATAAGAATCAGTACGTCATCAGCATATGACAAATAACTGATATCTAGCCCATCAAGGTTGAAGGTTCCCTTTAACTTTCTAGTGGCAGTATATGTGGCACAATTGAGAGCAGACGTACACCTTCCGAAAGAATCGGACAATTATTTTGCTTATGTCTTCCTAACACAATATAGATAACTGTATTATTGTGCCAAAACTGTAGAATAGACACTATGTAAGGATCAACGCCGCAATCCAGAAGTGATAACAACGCTTGAGAGTGCAAAATACTATCAAAAGTGGCAGAAATGTCAACACTGCAGGTAAACACAGAAAAACTTTTCGCAGAAGCTCTGCGCATAATAGTCCGCATAATACGGTGAGCTGTGGCAAAGCCAACATGAGTTCGGAACCCAAGCTCCTCGCTTCCTACTAGACATTTTGAGGCAATCGATGGCAATAAGAGTTTTTCAAAAACTTTACTAAATAAGCTTGACACTGTAATTGGTCTATACGAATTGCAGAGGGTCGCATCCATATTTTTCTTCAATATAGTAGTTGTAATTCCGACACAGAAATTACTTGGAACAATCCTTTGCGAGATGCAGATTTGAAAAGCAAAGCAAGGTGATCCACCAATAGATGAAATTCATTTTTCAGGTGATCACTACAAAATATACTTCTGAAGTTTTTCTGAAGGAGTTTTTTTCCGACTTGCACTAATATTCAAAGATAAATGATGAATTTTGTGATATCGTATTTGAAGTTTTGTATACAGTAATTTTCGAGGAATAAAAATACTACTAATTTTGATAATTATTTCTGTTAGAAATGCATAGCTCTGAAATATTTCAACTATTCTGCAAGGGTTCTGAAATGCCACAGCCATTTCGTTTTTACCAAACAAAATGGCTATCTAAAAATTTTGATTGGATGTGTTTGGGGAAAAGGTGAGCCTGAGAGGAGGGTTAGTTGCCCTCCAATTACTTTCAACTATTAAAAAGGGCACTGGCCTTTGAATTTCCAATCGAATTCACCCTTTTCCAAGTTTCGACGACAAAGCTTTCAATAAAAACCTTATATGCCCCCAGGGCATAACTTGTTACCCTTGCCCTGAGGGCTCGGAGGGGGGTTATCATCCTCAAAGACCTAATTTCCAGAACTTTCAGCTGCGCTGGACAAAGTGCCTATCTAAAAATTTTTATTGAATGCGTTTGGATAAATGGTGGACGTGAGAGGGGGGTTAGTTGCCCTCCAATCACTTTTAACTATTAAAAAGGGCACCAGCCATTTCAATTTCCAATCGAATGAGCCCTTTTTAAACTTTCTATGACAACGCTTTCTATGAAAACCTTATTTGCCCCCAGGGAATAACTTATAACCCTTGCCCTGAGGGATGTGGGGGTTGTCATCCTCAAAGACCTAGTTTCCAGAACTTTCAACTACGTTGAAGAAAATGGCTATCTCAAAATTTTGTTGGATGGGTTTTGGGAAAAAGTGGGCGTGAGAGGGGGGCTAGTTACCCTCCAATTGCTGTTGACTATTAAAAAGGGCACTAGTCCTTTGAATTTCCAATCGAATGAGACTTTTTTGGAGTTTCTACGTCAATGCTTTCTGTAAAACCTAATATGCCCCCAGGACATAACTTACAACCCTTGCCCTGAGGGCTGTGGGGGGAGTGTCCTCCTCAAAACATAATTTCTATCTGGAAATCATCTACGCTGAACAAAATAGCTATCTCAAAATTTTAATTGGATGTGTTTGGGGAAATGGTGGGCGTGGAAGGGATGTTAGCTGCCTTCCACTCCTCTTTGACTATTAAAAAGGGCACTAGCCATTCCAATTTCCAATTGAGTGAGCCATTTTTAAGTTTCTACGACAGCTCCTTCGATACGAAGTTCCCCGGTATGGAAGAAAATAAATAATACATTGTGCCAACATCGTTCTTTATTTAGGCAGCGCGCTTGCGCTGCCTATGAAACTCGCTGCATGTTGATTTTTCTCTTCGTAAAACCCTTACATAGATTTTTCACCTCATGAAACTAATTGTGTTCATGCAGCTTGTAACCTGCTGATTTTTGCTTGTGAAACTTTTTGCATGCCGATTTTTCTCCATGAAACTTGTAACATAATGTTCTTTCTCTTTGTGAAGCTTGTACATTGATTTTTCTCCTCGTAAATCTGATTTCCTTCTTGGAACTCATTGCCGGATGATTTTGTTCGTGGAACTTTTTGCATTCCGGTTTTGGTTCTCAAAAATTGTTGCGTGTTGTTTTTTCTCTTCATGAAATTTGTACATTGATTTTGTTGCCTTGCTAATTTTTATTCGTGAAACTTGTTATATGTTGATTTTTTCTTCGTGAAACTTTTTTCTCCTCATGAAACTGATTTTTCTCAAGGAACTTGTTGTCTGCAGATTTTTGTTCATGAAACTCGTTGCATGTTGATATTTCTTGAGTTTTCATAATTTGATATTGCTTGACTCATATATTGATTTTTCACCTCGCTAAACTGATTTTGTATTGGGAACTTGTTGTCTGCTGATATTTGCTTGTGGAACTCTTTGCATGTTAATTTTTGTCCGTGAAACTTTTGCATGTTGTTTTTTCTCTTCGTGAAACCTATACATTTATTTTTGTCCTCGTGAAACTGATTTTGTTCATGGACCTTGTCACGTGTTAGTTTTTGTTCGAGGAACTTGTTGTCTGCTGTTTTTTTGTTCATGAAACTTGTTACAATTTGATTGTTTCTTCGTGATATACATACATTGATTTTGTCGTCGTGAAACTAATTTTGTTCATAGAACTTGTTGCACGGTGATGTTTGAGTAGGAAACTTGTTGCATGCCGATTTTTTTAGTTCGTCAGACTTGTTATATGTTGATTTTTTTTTCTTCGTGAAATTTGTACATTGATTTTTCTCCTCATGAAACTAATTTCGTTCATGGAACTTTGTTCGTGGAACTTGTTGCGTGCCGATTTTTTTCATCAAACTTGTTGCATGTGTTTTTTATCTTCGTGAAATTTGTATTGTTTTTTTTTTCCTTGCAAAACTGATTTTGTTCATCGAACTTGTTGCCGTCTGATTTTAGTTCGTGGAATTTGTTGAATTTTGATTTTTCTCTTCGTGAAACTCTTACATTGATTTTTCTCTTCGTGAAACTGATTTTGTTCACGGAACTTGTTGCCTGCTAATTTTTTTTCGTGGAGCTTGTTACCTGCTTATTTTTTGTTCGTTAATCGTGAAACACGCACATTGATTTTTTATTCTCGTCGCAAAACTGATTTTATTCGTCTAACTTATTGCATGCTTATATTTTGTTTCGTGGAACTTGTTATATGTTGACTTTTCTCTTCGCAAAACTTGTACATTGATTTTTCTCCTCTTGAAACTGATTTTGTTCATGGAACTTGTTGCGTGCTGATGTTTTTGTATGAAACTTGTTGCAAACCGCTTTTTTTAGTTTGCAAAACTTCTTACAGGTTTTTTATTCTTCGTGAAATTTGTAATTTGTTTTTTCCCTCGCAAAGCTGATTTTGTTCATGGAACTTGTTGCCTGCTGATTTTTGTTCGTAGAATTTGTTGCATTTTGATTTTTCTCTTCATCAAACTCTAACATTGATTTTTCTCTTCGTGAAACTGATTTTGTTCACGAAACTTGTTGCCTGCTCATTTTTTTTGTGGAACTTGTTGCATGCTTATTTTTTGTTTGTGAATCGTGAAACATGTACATTGATTTTTTATTCTCGTCGCGAAACTGACTTTATTCATGGAACTTAGTACATGCTTTTATTTTGTTTCGTGAAACTTGTTGCATTTTGTAAATTGATTTTTCTCCTCGTGAAACTGATTTCGTTCATGGAACTTGTTGTGTTTTTTTATGTTCGTGGAACTTGTCGAGTGCTGAGGTCATGCTTATGAAACTTTTCGCATGTTGATTTTTTCTCTTCTTGATACTTGTACATTGATGTTTCTCCTCGTGAAAATAATTTTACTCATGAAAATTATTGCTTGCTAATTTTGTTTTTCGTGGAACGTGTTGCGTGCTGATTTTTTTTTCTCGTAAAATTTTTCGTTGTTGAATTTTTTTGTCCTTTTTGAAACTTGTACATTGATTTTTCTCCTTGTGAAACTGATTTTATTCATGGAACTTATTGTATGCTTATTTTGTTCGTGGAGCTTGTTGCATGCTGTTTTTTGTTCGTGAAACTTGTTGCATGTTGATTTTATCTCTTTGATCATAGGTTGATTTTTTCTACTGATAAGACTGATTTTGCTCAAGGAAGTTGTTGTTTTCTGATTTTCATTTGTGGAACATGTTGCACGCTTAGTTTTTGTTCGTCAAACTTGTTACATTTTTATTTTTACCTTCATGAAACATTTGCTTTGATATTTCTTCTCGTGAGACTGATTTCCTACGTGGAATTTGTTATGTGCTGATTTTGTTTGTTTGTGGAATTTGTTGCATGCTGATTTTTTTCGTGAAACCTGTCAGTTGCTGACTTTTTTCTTCGTGAAACTTATAAATTGATTTTTCTCTTTGTAAAAGTTATGCACTGCTTTTCCTCATCATGAAACTTATTTTCTTCATTGTACTTGTTTCGTGCTGATCTTTTGTTCATATAACGTCTTGCATGCTGATTATTGTTTGTAAAATTTATTGCATGCTCATTATTCTCTTTATGAAACTTGTATATTGATTTCTTCTCCTCACGAATCTGATAATGTTCATGGATCTTACTGGATACTGATTTCTGTTCATGGATTTTACACATTGATTTTTCTCTTCGTGAGGGTTATTTTCTTCATGGTACTCGTTGCGTACTGATCCTTTGTTCGTTGAACGTGTTGCATGCTAAATTGTTTTTTAAGCTTCACGAACCAAAAATCAAAATGCAACAAGTTCCACGAGCAAAAATCAGCACGTAACAAGCTCCATGAATAAATTCAGTATCACGAGGAGAAAAAACAATGTAAAAGTTTCCTGAAGAGAAAAAACAACATTCAACAAGTTTCAAGGACAAAAATCAGCATGCAAAAAGTTCCACGAGCAAAAATCAGTAGGCAACAAGTTCCATGAACAAAATCAGTTTCACGAGGGGAAAAATCAGTGCACGAGCTTTACGAAGAGAAAGATCAACATGCAACGAGTTTCAGGACAAAAATCAGCACTCAACAAGTTTCAAGATAATTTCTTAGACCACACTGCTTTTCCATTTACGAAAAATTAAGCAAGAAAAAACGGGTTTTAATTTTAATAAAGCAGTGAAACAATAAATAAAAACAAATAAACGCTTTAATTAGAAAAATATTCTGAATAATTTTGGCCCACGTCCAGAAGCCTTTGTCAAGAGAAAAAAACGAAAAACGGAAAAATGTTCTAAAAATAATAACACACATTGAAATACAACAACTAAACACATGAAGAAGAAGAAAAAAACATATATAAATAAATAAGTAAGACACAAAATCATATATTAAACAAAACTTCCGGCACTGGCATTTTAACGCAAGAGACAAATAAACGCTTTAATTAGAAAAATATTCTGAATAATTTGGGCCCACGTCCGGAAGCCTTTGTCAAGAGAAAAAAAAGAAAAACGGAAAAATGTTCTAAAAAAAATAACACACATAGAAATACAACAACTAAACTAAAGACATGAAGAAAAAGAAAAAAACAAATATAAATAAATAAGTAAGAGACAAACTCACATATTAAACAAAACTTCTGGCACTGGCGTTTTAACGCAAGAAACAAAAGCGAATGTCTACATTGATACCACGTGTCACTCTCCTTTTACAATCAGGGCATAAATGGAAATCTATAAAAAGTGAGGACTATGTTTACTTGAACAAACAAAAAAGGTCATCTAACCCCAGGTCCATAACCCCTAATTAAATCTCATAAGTTAATCAAGCAATTCATGAATTATAAGCTGAATGGATTTTTTTGATTGCTATATTAGCTGCAGTCCTTGCCTCTTTACCTCATTCTGACCTTTGTTCGCAAGGTTATCATTTGTTTCAGAACATTTATTAAAATCAGTACTGGTTGAATTTTTGCTTGCTTTTTCAATTAAAATATTATAAGCTGAATTTATCCTAAAAATCCCCTGCATATCTATTGATACTAATATCCCCAAAGATAAATCTTTTTTATTACTTGCTAGAGGGCTCCAGTTGGACTGGATACTTGGTTCCCAGTTTAATTAGTTTTCAGGATCCTCCGATGGTTGTAGGTACAATACTGGGAAAACGGTCCTTGTTTGTCATATCCCTTGATGTCGGCTATCCCTTCCAATATATGTCCCATATGAAATGCTGTATAACTACACCAAGTAGTGTCGAATCACTAAAAATGCTTGCGTATTCGCCGTATCTCAAAATAATGAAAAATCTTAGACAGGTCTCTACCGTCGGATGTGATCAAACGGATACTAATTACGCAATGTACCATTGTTCACTTTAAGTACTTGTTATTAGGAAATATGGAGGTTTTTAGGGATAGGGAAAAACTATGCTGGGAAAAGGAGGATTTTGCACGAGGAGAATTTTCCTTAGAGAGGAAATTACCCAGAGAAAATTTTCAGGGAGAAATTTTAAACGGGGGAAGGGAAGGGGCTTCCCGGTATGATTTGAAAAACGATCAGAAATTAAATAACAAATTTTTTCACCTAAAAGTAATGAACACTATGAAAACTTAAAGTTAAAAGAAATCATTCCTTATATGAGAGGTGCTGCCCCTTCCCTAACCCTTGCTCTTTACTCCAAAGTTTGACTCTTTGTCACAATTCTGTAAAAAAGGTTGTTCAAATACAGGGGCTGTTGAATTTAAGTAAGAAGTATTTTATAGAACCTTAATACTTAATTGTTTTGTTTGTTTAAAGTTTTCATGCTGATCCTTACTTTCAGTTGAAAATAACTTATTTTTTCTATGAAATAATGATAAAAGACAATAACTACATGCATAGTGCTGAGTATACTGGAATGTTTTTTTTCTTAGATTTTTTCAAATGAGCAAATACTTTTACAAAATCAAAATAAACAAAAAAAATCTCAGAAAAAAATAAGCTTAGAGCTACAAAGCAGGTGTGGATGAATGGATATGTTTTACAAAGTATCTATTTTCAAACTAATATCAAGAGGAGAAACAAATTTCACTTCCCTGATGATTTGTCTGAAGAGTTCTTCTTTTTCCGGCTTTTTTTTTTACCGACATCGTATTGTGTTCCAGATTCTATCATTTTTTTTTTTTCCAAAAAGTAATCTTGAATCTTGTTTTAATCTAGGACTTGTTGCAAGAGTCATTGCTACTCCCTGTTTCCTCCCATATAATCCTCCCATTTAATGTTATACTTTTATTAAAATCAATAAAATGAGCTATTGGAACACATGATGCTTAATGTCATTGGCTCCAGGCAGGCAAGAAAATTTTCTATCTAATTGAAAACTTTTTTGGTTGAAACTAAAGAGATTTTGTAGAGAAAGTCTCAGTAAATGCTTAAGATAGTCTGATGATAAAAAAAAACTTGAGATAAAAATTGTGAAAACTGAATTCTTTATGTTGAAATCTTCAAAAATTCCAAACACCTCATTATTTGTTAAAAACCTGTTTTTCTAAAATAAATTGTTGGTTTAGTATGTTTGAACTATGAAATAAAGGTAATCGCAATTTTCAAAATATATGTAAGTCATTATGTTAACATTGAAATTTCGCAATCTTGCATACATGTGATAGAAAGAAAAAGAATACCATTATCTTACCCTAATAAAACAATAATATATTTTTTTTCTTTTCTGGCTGGCGATTCAAATCAGATTTAACTAAATTTCTCTAGATTTGTATTTTAACATTTTTGCATCTGAAACTGGTCTAAAAATCTATTTTTATTAACTTTTACTTCTATTTTACTTTTATTTTACATAATCTATTTTAATCTAAAAATCTATTTTATTTCTATTTAGCTTTTTAGTTACTAAAAACATTCCTAACTTACCAATTTGTGGGTGCAGCCTTACAAAAATGCTTATCACACTAGGTTTGAGAGTCACAAGACATTTCCTTACGTTTAAAACAAAAATACTGATAAATTTATTTATATTTATAGGCCTATAAACAGAATTTATTTATATTTGCTGTTTAGGCGTTTTGCTGCTTTTATATAGAATAGTTTTGCTCTTTTATACAGC